>JAJPUD010009627.1:58510-72450 GCA_023553655.1 Myrmecobius fasciatus
AAACCAGTTCCAACTGTTCACTGAAGAAAACCATATACACCCAGAGAGAGGGAAATGAAATATGTACCACAACGTAACATTTTCATGATCTCTACTGACATTTGTTTGCATTGTGTTGCCTTTCTCTGATTCTTTTTTTTTCTTGTAGATAGGATTTTTCTTGCATAACTTCTCAAGCATTTCAACATTATTAGCATGTAGTGGACTTCCTGCCATCTAGGGGAGGGGAGGGGACTGGGGGTAAAATTTGTAATGGAAAGCTTTGTAAAGATCAATGTTGGGGAACTACCCATACATATGTTATACAAATAAAAAGCTTTAACAAAAAAAAAAAGGATTAGCAGGATGATTTCAGAAAGGCTTGGGGAGTCTTATATGAACTAATGCTAAGTGAAGTGAATAGAATCAAGAGAACATTATACACAGAAACAAAAAGATTATATGATGATCAGTTCTGGTAGACATGACTTTCCAGCAGCGAGGTGATTCAGTTAAGTTCCAATGGTCTTGTGATGGAAAAAACCATCAGCATCTAGAGAGACTGTGGAGACAGTGTTTATCACAACATAGCATTTTCACTTTATGTTATTGTTTGAGTGCATTTTTTTTCTTTCTCATTGGTTTTTCATTTTAGATCTGATTTTTCTTGTGCAGCATGATAATTGTGAAAACATGTATAGAAGAAAAAATTTTAAAACTTTCACATAATCTACAATAATCATTAATTTTAGGCTAATAAAGGAAAATCATTTAGTAACATTTAGTAGTCTTTGACATCTCAATTGTGAAGTGTTTAGACTGTTGATATTGGAACAGGAATGACTTGAATTCAAAACCTGCCTCAGGCACTTAAGAGATATTAGGCCCTAAGCAAGTCTCTTAAAATCACTTAGTCCTAGTTTACTCAGCTTCTAAATGAGGGTATATATGGGTCTAACAGAGATATTATGATGATCAAATAAGATAAAATAGAAAACACTTCTGAACTTTACAGAATTGTGTAAATAGTAAGTAGTATTATCATTGGTGTCTACTATTTCACAGACTCCATACAGATATAACACTTTTGGTTAATATACCTTATTGAATTAGTATAATATCTGTGTGTTCCACATGTATTTATATAGGTTCTCTTTCTCCTGTTGGCAAAAGAGAGCCAGTATTTCTAAAATTGCTTTAAAGGATAATTGACCCTGGAATTTTCATTAATATTGTGGGAAACTTTATTTATTTATTTACTTGTGGTTGTCTTTATTTATTTTTAGTTATTTGTTTAAGGCTGGATTTGAACTCAGTTCTTTTTGACTTGAGGGATGGTACTTTATCCACTATGCCATCCAGCTGTCTTGTGAATTCTTTATTAGGATGATTATGAAAACTGTTATGATGTATTTTACAATTTTAAGTTTAGGCATCAACACTAAAATTGTACAGGAGTTAACTGTTATATTTATTCTTCTCATTTAAAATTTTTCCTAAATCATCAACTTAGTTATTATTAAAATTATCTTTTCATTCACATTTCTATAAAATTTCATCCCTTAAAATCTCTTTGTTTTCCTTCAAGGACCCTATGAAGCAGATAATGTAACTGTTGTCCCATTGTTCAGATTAGTATTTTGAATCTGAAAGAAGTAGATAACTTGTTATAGGTCATAAAATTCTTGATTCTTCTGACTTTAAGAAAAATGCTCTCACCTCAATATTGCAACAAAGATATGTGTCAAATAATCATTGTTCATCCTATTCTGTGGCTTTTTTTGGAATTCTGTATTATATAAATAAAATGAGATTTTATATAATTATACTAATACATAATTGTGCTTTCTGTTATTACACTTTTTTCAATGTAAATATTTCAAGTTTTTCTAAAGTCCATATGAAGTTCAGAGGAGTAAGTCTAAAACTTTCATCTTGATTTATAGAGATGATGATAAAAGTTTAGTCTCGCAGCTTGCTGCCCATTTCTCTGGTAGATTACTGCCTGCAGCATATGTTCAAAGACAGGTTACCCATAGATGAATGTAACTTTATTTTAATAAACATAGCCTACAGTAAGAACATATTGAATTTAGGCTCATTGTTAAAAAATAAAACTTCTCAATATATGATTGTTTTCCAATTAACTCCGTTTAAATATCTATTGTAGAATCTATTTTTTTCCTGCCAAAGCCATTCAATTGACAATATTTATCAGTAAATGCATATAAAACATTTTAATTTAATCCAAAGAAGAAAAAATGCCATTCATCAGATTACTATGAAATCTTAAATTGATAAATGAATATTAGAAACTGTTAGTTATCGGGTAAACCATCAGAATTTCATTGATGCAAATTTGGTTTTCCATTTTGAAACATATCCAAGCAGGCATATGGCAATCCCAAAAATAATAGCAAAATTCTCTAAAGTGAAATGAAAACAATTTTAGATAAGTTCCCTGAGATCAAAAAAGAGCTTTGTATTACTAGCACTTAGGTCAGAATATTGAATTTTAATTGTCTGGATCTATATTTCAAAGAGATTCTGAACCTAGGGAATATGCATTAAAATAATTATACTTCTACATAATCAAATTGCTTTGTAATGCTATATTTTTAATTCATTTAAAAACACAAAAATGAGACTTTTTCCATATGGTTTGTGACCCTGCCAAAAGATGTGTACAGGGGTGTGCTGGTAAATACTTGACAACAGTCCAACTGGGATAATCACATACAGACATACATGCATACACATATATATTGTTGCATACATATGTATATATAGTCATATATTTACATACATATTTATGTTTATTTAAATGTAACATACTTTTAACTTTAATCCACAATAACATTTTCTTCAATACTTTCTTAAGTCCAGAGAATCAACAAAACAATAAATCAAGCTGTGATTTGTGCCTTTTCCTGATTTCTGGGGTATAAATTCTCAAAATGAAATTTTAATAATCACTTCTCAGCAGCCAATACAAGCTGTTTGTACCACAGCCCTGATATCCTCCCCACACACATACACAAAGACACAAAATAAACAAATAAACAAAAACAAAGGCTGTTTACAGTTATCTGGAGGAAATTAAAGGTTTAGTGACTTTGCATGGTTACACACCTAGAATTTGTCAGATAGAACTTGTCTTAGTCTTCCAGACTCCAAGACCAGCTCACTTTCCATTGAACTCCTCTCTTCTGAGAGAAAAGTTTTGTTCATAATAGATGACTCCCCTGTCCTATGCTACCTCTATTTATAAGATAAAGGGGATTGAGAACCATTTTATAGTAACAGCATTTGCATATATCAAGGCGAATTCTAGTGAGATCTTTAGGAAACATCAAGAAGTGAGGAAGTAGATAAAACAAGCAAGTTTAATCAGTAAAAACTTCAAACCAGAAACATTACTGGCCATAGAAATATTATCAAAAGGATGGGTTTTCTCCAGGTGGGCAATAGAGGTACCAGAATTTTGACCATATGGAGAGACTTAAGTAGGATTTGGAATGGTGATTAGACCATTCCCTTTTTCTCTAACACTTAATGAAAAATATTAAGCATATCAAGTCAGCCTCACCAAGGTACAGTTACTTTATGAAAAGGTGGCCTAGGGATCAATATGATAATTATGTAACTAACTTAATAGAAGTTAAATATTGCCTCTTAATATATTAATTAGATATCCCAACGATGGCAGGAAAGAATCCCAGTGCTGAAGAAGTTGACCTCCAAGTATTTTAGAATAGGGATTCTAATGGACACAATAATGTTTATTAAGATTTTTATAGAATTTTATGGAAAATGGAAACAATATGAGCTGTTCATACAGTAAATTTTATATAAATAGTGTATAGAAACAAGATAACAAGTATTCTATTTTCTAGAATATACCAAAGGAATTGAAAAATGTAATTATACATGCTTTGATTTGGAGAATAGGAACAGAAATAACTGAGAAAAGCACCCTTAGACTTCTAATGAATTTCAATGGGCAGGACCTCATCAAGATCATATGCCCAGAGCTCTGTGAAGGGGGAAAAATGCCAAAGCTGCTGGCTCCAAAGCAAAATGACAATCGGAATATCAATATGCACAACTTAGTATTCTTTGTTCAAATCACTCTAATTCCCCTCTGTCACATAATTGGAATAAATGCAATTTACTACAATTGCATTCAAATCCACTATTTAAAGTGCATCAGGGCTATGATAAAACATTTTAACACTCAAATCAACAACTGAATCACAGTCTAACTTATAAGAAGTATTATACATCCTTAGCTTCTCTAGATGGTTTTCTTAGGACCATTCTGCTTATAGAAGATTCCCTCTAACTCTTCTATATCTCTTTTCCAACCATTCATTAGGGCTTCCCTGGCACCATGACACAAGGGTTGATTAATGGATGTAAGCAGCCAAGACTCAATCATTACAATCAAAATATCTGCCAAACAAGTTCCACCATCTTGATCTGTTGTACCAGCAAAACAATCAGTTGATTCAGTGGATCTTTCACTTTTCAGAGGGTTGTTTTGATATACCCTGTTAGATAGTCAAAATCAGTCAAAATTTAGGAAATAGAGAAAGAAGTTACCCTAGAATGGTATGAGGATCATTTGATAGAAGAGATTTCCCCTTTCCCGCTATGAGAGGAAGGAAAAGACTTTTTTCGATATGAGGTAAAGGGTGAAATGATAAACTAAGATATAACCATTTTTTTAAATGACAAAATTACTTCTCAATATCTTTGAAATTTAACTGAGCCCAATTTAAAAATTTTTTAAATCCTTTTGTTAACTGGAAATGAAATATTGTTCAGTGGGAGAGAACTAAACATGGGAATCTGAAGTTGAAATCATAGAATCTTTATTCAAATTCCAGTTATTCAATTTAAAACCTTTGAGTTTGGGCAAGTTATTTAACACCTTTAGGTATCTTTCCTAAATAATAGGATTACATTAGATGATCTATATTATTCCTTTCAATTCTAAATCCATAATTCTATTAATCTATAATGCTTGAAAATTTTTCATGGTAAATAGCATAATGTAGTGGAAAAATTAGATTTAGACACAGGATTTTATATTTTCAGTCCTGTCTATACCTAACTATCTATCTGATCATTAGACATTCCTTTAATTTCTCTGAGCCTGTGTCTCTTTCTATGAAAAAAGATTTACTTGAACTATTCACTTTTTTGGAGTGTTTCAAGGAAAATATTTTGTATGTTACAAAGTTCTAGATGGATGCAAATAATAATAATAAACTAATGTTATTATATAAGCATTAGTTTTATCAATGTTGTTTGCTCAATAACACTGTGATCTGAAAAATGCCAGAATCAGAATGTGAACACTCTAGCATAAAAATTCATCTTCATGGTCATCATGAAATGCTCAATCATTTACTACTCTGACTTTGTCACTATGTCTAATGTGAAAGAATAGTTGAGATCTGAATAATAACATCTGCCACTCTACATGATATAAATATGTGATTTCAGTCTGTGGTTTTCTTTTCTGCACCCTCCTATTTTTCTATTTTGATCAATATATAAGATCAACAGAAGTGAAAACATCCAGTATGTCTTTGACTTTTTATTCTATCTTAATGTTTAAACTTAATTCTTGGAACTGAGTTCCAGATCTTGGGTAATGAGCTCTGAAATGGACACAATTACAGTTGAATGAGGTATTGAAAACCGAATTTCATTATCTTTTTTAAAAAATATTATGTCAATATTTAAGGATTTTTAAAACCATGATTTTATCATTTCCATCTCAATTCATTCCAGATCTCTCTCTTTTGGAAAGTATCTATTCCAGTATTGGGAGGAAAATTATTTTGGGTGTCTTTCACCCTGATTAATGAGACAAAACTTAAGATGACTAAAATTAAAACTTTTCATACTTTCCTAGTCCCCAGTGGAGTAAAACAGGGTTTTGTGCTTGCTCCCATGCTTTTTTAACATGTTGTCAGAAACCTTCAAGGAAAAAAAAAATGGCATCAAGGTCAGCTACTACACTCACAGTAAATAACTCAACTTGAAAAGGCTACAAATTAAGAGTAAAAGGAGGAACAGATGGTTGTGCAACTTTTTTGTTTGCAGATAATTATACACTCAGTGCAATCTCTGAGATTGAGATCCAGAAGAATTTGGATCATTTCTCTGCAGCTTGTGCAAATTTTGGCCTGACAACACTAAGAAAATAGTTTTTCCACCAGTCAGCACCATACCATCAATGGTTACAGAAAATGGAGAAATTTTGAACATTTCATGAAAGTCCACTTAACTTGGCAACATATATTCCAGGAATCTACTCAGAGATGATGAGGTTGACATACTTTTCCAGAGGTAGCTCAGTGTTTGAAATACTCACAAGAGAAGTGTGAGGAAAAAAAATGATATTAGAATACCTACCAAAATAAAAGGCTACAGAGCCATTATTCTGATTTCATTTCTTATGCTTGTAAAAACTATATAGTATACCAGCACGATGCAAAGAAAATGAATTGAATCCATTTCAATTGTCTTAGGAAGATTCTGAAAATCACCTGACAAGATTAAGTACCACAAATTGGTTTTTCTCAAGCTGAACTGTCAAGCATTAAAACTGTTCTACAGAGTTCAATTCTGATGCTCTTCCTAAAAAACACTATTGTACAAAGAATTCATACAAGGCAAGTGCTCACATGTGATCAGAAGTGATACAAGGACACTGAAAATCTCTCTGAAGAAGTTTGGAATCATTTGTGTAACTTGGGAGACACTGGCACAGAACCATGCAGTGCAACATACTTACATCAAAGAAGGAGCTGTGCTCTATGAATAAAACAGAATGTAAGTACCTTAAAAGAATTGAATTGTGAGATGGACAAATTTAGAAACATGTTCACTTACAATGTTTATATTAAGTATTTGTTCCTGACTTCTATTAAAGCCTTCTGAGTTCATACTGGTTAGATCAGCCAGTCACTCAATATCGTCATATCATTTTGGTTCTTTTTGAAAATGAAAGACATCTATCATTTATCTGTTTTCTATCATCTATCTTATATCTGTTTATCCATCTATATATCTATTTTGCTGCCTTTTTGTAGCATGGATAAAATCTTCAGTTCTCCAACATTATTTCAGTTTCCAGTTATGTACAAATACTTACCAAATTGGAAACACTTAAAACATGTGTCTAGCAAGAATTTCTGTGTCTGAATAGCATCCTAGGTAAAAGCAGAGGAATTCGTCATCAGAAAATAAATTTTATTTATTATTTTGCCATAAGTTTTCACAAACACGGAAGTTTTAAGATCTGCATTGGTAAAATGATTGTTCCTCTTCCAATGAAATTATACATATTTTAAAACATCACCAATTATTTCTTTCTAAATTCTACTGACATCTAGATTTCCTTACTTATAATTGGCATATTTTAAGGTTAAAATTTGTTGTTGTTTAGTGGTTAAGTCATATCTGACTCTTTGTGATCCCACAGGACACTAGACCCTTCTATTCTCCAATATCTCTCTAAGTCTGTTCAAATTCATGTTCATTGTTTACTCAAAATTGAAAACAATATTTTGAACTTAAATCAAGAAATCTTTGCCTAAAGATACCCTGTTCCTACCTTTCCTGTCTTATATCTCACCTCTTCCATGTACTCTGTGCTCCAGAATGATGGATCCTCCCTTCCTTGCTGTTCGTCAGATAAAACATTTCATTTCCCAAATCTGACTATATGCCACACCTGGAATGCTTTCCCTTCTCATTTCTCTTTCTATCTTCTTTTGTCTTCCTGCAAGTCCAATTCAAAATTCCACCTTTTACAAGAAGACTTTCCTAATCTCTATTAATACTCATGTCATCCTTTTGTTTGTACATAGTTGTTTGAATGTTGTCTTCCCTATTAAACTATAAGATCCTTAGGAACAGGGAGTGTTTGTGTCTGTTTTCTTTGTTTTTTTTTTTTGTTCTTTTTTTATACATTCAGTGTCTAGCAAATAGGAAGCCCTTATTAAATTCATGTTGATTTCACTAACTGATTTTTAAAGTAGATGTGATCAAATTAAAGATTGTATTGATTATTTGGGTATCTCTAATCAGAAATGTTATATTGCTCTTCAAATTTTAAATTATTTTAATACCAAAAGGAAGTAATTCAAAATGTTTTTCTTCATTTTTTATTAAAGTTCATCTCTATGAGAGGTAGGCAGAGATAACAAAACTACAAAAAAAAAAAGAAAATTTTAAATGTTGAGGGGACTAATATATACTAATGCACTCACTGCTCCTGGGGTTAGGAATTGGCCCAACTTATTTGAAATTATACTAGAAAAATTAGTATCTCTGAAACCTTTTTACCCAACAATATCACTATTAAATATATATTCAAAGTTCTAATAACAAAGGGGAAGTTTCTATATATGGAAAATAATTATATTTTCAGACTTTTATGATATAAAAATGGATGTATTAATTATAGAATGTCAGGTTGAATTGCAATATATAGATAAATAAATATATTCTACATACACATATATAAAATGTGAATTGTATACACAGATATGTAGAGCATATGTATATCACATACACATTGCACATATAGCACATATATGATATGTATATATATAACAGAATATTATTATGTCATCAGCATTTATTGATATTAAAGATTTAAAGATTTTTAAAAGTTTAGTATGAACTAGTGCAAGATAACAAGAACTTGGGAAAAAATTAATGCCACATTAATAGAAAGGAAAGTAATATTGAAAAAAATATAGTAATAAATCAACACTTATTATTCATGATTTGATGGTCACTTTCTCCTTTTTCATAGAAAGATGGTATGCTTTAAGTACATATAAGAAATATGATGATGTCTTAAATGATCAGTGTGCTGACATGTTTTACTTAACTGCACTTTTTTAGGGGGTAAAAAGCAAGGGTTTCCATTTTGGGGTATTCTGCCTAAGTGACATCAATATAACATTAAAGGAAAAGAAAATAGACATAGTCCCTGAATTTAAAATATCAGCAATTTATTCTTGTTTTTAAACAAAAGTTTATTAGATAAAATAAAAGAACACATTGTAAAATTTTGCTTCAGTAAATGATAATTTTTATATCCAAAACAACCATATTTCTATAGCATTTGCCACGTATATATTCAGAACAAAAAGAAAAGATAAAGATAAAATTACTCTTCAATCTCTCTCTGACTCTACCATTTTCCAATGGTGAAACATTCTCTGATACTCTTGTTGAAGAATATCCAGTGGCTTGAATAATTAAAAACAGATACTACATGTCTTGTTCTTTTTCCATATTTCTCTAGGCAGTGTAGAGCCATGAGGATCAAGGATAGTGGAAATTCAATTACCTAGATCAAGGGGTGAAATATTTTTTAAGAAAACATGTGAGAGCCTAAAAATTGAGTCAAATAAAGAGGGCCTGATTCAGCAGTATAAGGCTGCTCCATACATTCAAAAATCTTAGAATGCATTCTCCAGGGAATGGTAAGAGGAGTGACTTCTCATTCCAAGTCAGATTACTTAAATTCAAATTGTAATACTTCCAACTAGAATCTTAGAATTTATTATTCAAGAAACCTAGCACTGTTTTATATCAGAAAACTAAGGCCAGGAGAAGAGAAGTGTCTTTTGTTCAAGGTCACACAAATAATATGTAATAGTCTCAGCATTCATAATCAGGTTAACTGACTCCAAAATTAGTTCTTTTTTCCATAACAAAGGACAAATGATTTATTATAATAAGCCCGTTTTTATTTATAAAATGGGGATGTTAATTAATAGCTTGGTGGGAAAGGAAACAACCACTGGGGGAAAAAAAAACACAATTGTACGACCTTACCAGAGTGGGTTAGTGAATAGAAATCCATTGTTGCACCTGGAAAACTTAGGTTCAAGTTATCTCTTTTACACATACTGGTTTTGTCAATCTCCCAGATTTCATAACCTCTTAGGACTCTATGCAACTATTTGAGATTGTGAATTTTAAAAAAAAGGTGAAAAATTATAATGGTAGAGGTAGTATTTTTATCTAGAAGTTTTCTATACAATGCAATAATAGATTTCATCTGTATTTCCAGGAGAGCAGAATGGTTACCTACCTAATGAACTCTGGAACTGTTTAAAAATAGTCCTTTGATGTTACCCACTTAGTCTGTTAACAACTGAGAACTGAGTCTATCAGCCACCTCCCACCCTCTCAGGATTTTCCATAGAATGCCTTAATTTAGTTTTAACCTTGAAGTAACGCATGTCATGTCAGGTTTCAGGTTCTCCTTATCAATGCTGTTACTAAACAGATCCATGACAAGAGTCAGCACCAGAAGGGAAATTTTAAATAATATTTCTCTGGTACAAAATGATTTCTTAAATCAGAATCTATGGCTCTTCCAAAGATTAACAAATGTGCTAGTGATATCTCCAGAAGACACTTGACAGCATAAGGATAAAGCCTTATTGCATACCACTTAATGTTGCAATATATTTTACATTTTAATGTAAGACCTTTAGACGCATCCCAGAACTTCTCTCTCTACTCACAAATGATATTGAGCAATATGGTTGTTAGTCCTAAGGAGAGAAATATTATGTATATGTATGTGTCTGTAATCAAAAAATATCAGTAAGTAGTTGCTGGAAGCATATCTCTGACTCCACACATGGAACTGTTAAGATGTAGTACACAGTGACTGCACAAGGAGAGCTTCATGAAAAATCAATTCAAATATTTTATTTATTTTTCATTTGTTATTAATTGAAGAATTTCATTTTCAAAACATATGCAAGGACAATTTTTCAACATTGACCTTTGCAAAACCTTGTGTTCCAACTTTCTGCCCCTTCACCCCATCCCCTCCCCTAGATAGCAAGTAATCCAATATATGCTAAAAATTGTGAAAATATAAGTAAATCAAATATAGGCATAAATATTTATACAATTATCTAGATACAGAAGCAAAATCTGATCAAAAAGGAAGAAAACTGAGAAAGAAAATAAAATTAAAGAAAACAACAACAAAATCAGTGAAAATATTATGTTGTTTTCCACACTTAGTTCCCACAGTCCTCTCTCTGATGAAAGATGGCTCTCATCATCATAAGATCTTTGGAACTAGCCTGAATCATCACTGTTGAGAAGAGGCACATCTATTAGATTTGATCATCATATGATCTTGCTGTTGCCATGTGCAATGATCTCTTGGTTCTACTCATTTCACTTAGCATAAGTTCCTGTAAGTCTCTTCAGGTCTCTCTGAAATAATCCTGCTGATCGTTTCTTATAGAACAATAATATTCCATGACATTTTTATGTCATGAAATATGGTTTATAACAAATTGATATACCATAACTTATTCAGCCATTCTCCAGCTGATGGACATCCACTCAGTTTCCAGTTTATTGCCACTATCAAAAGATCTGCCACAAACATTCTGGAACATGTGGTATCCTTTCTCTCTTTTAACATCTCTTTGGGATAAAAGCCAAGTAGAAACACTGCTGGATCAAAGAGTATATATAATTTGGTAGACATTTGAACATAGTTCCAAATTGCTCCCCAGAATGTTTGCATCAGTTCACAACTCCACCAAACTATATTAATATGCCAGGTTTTCCCACATCCCCTTCAACATTCATCATTATCTTTTCTTGTCATCTTGGGCAATCTGACAGTTGTGTAGTCGTATCTCAGAGTTCTTGTTATTTGCATTTTTCTGATCAATAGTGATTTGGAACATTTTTAAATATGACTAGAAATAGTTTTAATTTCATCTGAAAATTATCTGTTCATATGTTTTGACCATTATCAATTGGGGAATGCCTTGAATTCCTATAAATTAGAGTAAATTCTCTGATATTTTTAGAAATGAGACCTTTATCAGAACCTTTGGATGTAAAAATGTTTTCCCCACTTATTGTTTCCCATTTAATCTTTTTTTTAATTTTATTTCCATAACATATGTGTGGGTATTTCTTCAACAATAACCCTTACATAGCCTTCTGTTACAAATTTTTCCCCCCAACTCCCCACCCCTCCCCTAGATGGCAGGATATCCACTACATGTTAATTATGTTAAAATATTGGCAAATCAAATATATGTATACATATTTCCAAACTTATCATTGTTGTGCAAGAAAAATCTTATCTACACAAAAGATATATCAGATAAAGGAAACACAATGTAAGCAACATCAATCAAGGAGTATGAGAATGTTATGTTGTGGTCCACATTTCACAACCCTCTCTCTGGCTTTCTTCAGTGAAGAATTGGAGGTGTTTTGAAACATTTCATAGTTGAAGAGAGCCATGTCCATCAGAACTGATCGTCATATAGTACTGTTGTTGCTGTGTATAATGATCTCCTGGGTCTGCTCATTTCACTCAGCATCACTTCATGTAAGTCTCTCCAAGCCTCTCTGAAATCATCTCGCTGGTCATTTCTTACAGAACAATAATATTCCATAATATTCATATACCATAATTTATTCAGCCATTCTCCAACTGAAGGGCATCTATTCAATTTCCAGTTTCTAGCCACTACAAAAAGGGCTGCCACAAACATTCTTGCACATGTGGGGCCCGCTCCTTCCTTTATGATTTCCTTGGGATATAAGCCCAATAGAAATGCTGCTGGGTCAAAGGGTATGCACAGTTTGATAATTTTTTGAGCGTAGCTCCAAATTGTTCTCCAGAATGGCTGTATCCATTCACAGCTCCACCAACAATGCATCAGTGTCCCAGACCTCCCACATCCCCTCCAACATTCATCATTAACTTTTCCTGTCATTTTAGCCAATCTGACAGGTGTGAAGCGGTACCTCAGGGTTGTCTTGATTTGCATTTCTCTGATCAATAGTGATTTGGAGCACCTTTTCATATGACTATAAATAGTTTTAATTTCATCCTCTGAAAATTGTCTGTTCATATCCTTTGACCATTTATTGATTGGATAATGGCTTGAATTTTTATAAATATGAGAAAATTCTCTATATATTTTAAAGATGAGACCTTTATCAGAACCCTTAAATGTAAAGATGATTTCCCAATTTATTGCTTCCCTCCTAATCTTGCCTGCATTGATTTTGTTTGTACAAAAACTTTTTAACTTAATATAGGCAAAGTTATATATCTGGTTTTCAATTAAGAGTTCCAGTTCTTCTTTGGACATAAATTTATTCTGTCTCCATAGATCTTAAAGGTAAACTATATTACATTCCTCTAATTTACTTATAGTATCACTCTTTATATCCAGATCATGAACCCATTTAAATCTTATCTTGGTATGTGGTGTTAGATGTGGGTCAAGCCCTAATTTCTTCCACACTAGTTTCCAGTTTTCCCAGCAGTTTTTGTCAAATAGTGAATACTTATCCCAGAAGCTGGGGTCTTTGGGTTTAAAAAAGACTAAATTGCTGTAGTTATTGCCTAGTTTGTCTTGTGATTCTATCCTATTCCACTGATCGACTACTCTATTTCGTAGCCAATACCAAATGGTTTTGGTGACCGCTGCTTTGTAATATAGTTTTAGATCTGGTACAGCAAGTCCACCATCGTCAGCCTTTTTTTTTCATGTATCCCCTGGAAATTCTTGACCTTTTGTTTTTCCAAATGAACTTTGCTACTAATTTTTCTACATCTGTAAGATAATTTCTTGGGAGTTTGATTGGTATAGCACTAAATAAGTAAATTAGTTTGGGTAATATTGTCATTTTTATTATATTCACTCGGCTTACCCATGAGCATTTTAAGTTTTTCCAACTGAATAGGTCTGATTTTATTTGTGTGGAAAGTGTTTTGTAGTTTAGTTCATATAGTTCCTGACTATCCCTTGGCAGATAAATTCCCAAATATTTTATACTATCAACAGTTATTTTGAATGGAATTTCTTTTTGTATCTCTTGCTGCTGAACTTTATTGGTAATAT
>JAJPUD010009628.1:0-27125 GCA_023553655.1 Myrmecobius fasciatus
AATTGGTTAAAGGACATAACACACTTTTCAGAACAAATTGAAGCTATCAATAACCAAGATAAAATGTTCCAAATAATTAAGAATTAGAGAAATGAAAATTAAAGCAATTCAATTTCTAATGCATACCAACTAGACTGGCAAATATGAGAAATGGGGAAAATAACAAATATTGAAGAGTATATGGGAAAACAGGCACACTAATATACCTATTGGTGGTGCTTTGAATTGGTCCAGCCATTCTGAAAAACATTTTGGAACTATACCTAAAAGTTCTTAAATTGTGCATGTCCTTTATACTATTATGAGGTTTATACAACATATACAAGAAGATTAAAGAAAGAAAGGTAGGTTCTATATGTACAAAAATATTTATAGCAGTTCTTTTGGTAGTGCCAAAGAACTGGAAATTAAGGGAGTACCCATCAATCATGGAGTGGTAGTACAAATATAGTTTATAAATGTGATTAAATACTATTGTGCCATTAAAATTAATAAATTATCTCAGAGAAACTTGGAAATATTTTACATGAACTAAGGCAGAGGGAAGTGAGGGGGGCTAGCAGGATAATGTATACTATAATAATCATGCTATTTTTTAAAATTCTGAAATACTTAAAATTTCTGATCACCATAATTATCAACTATGATTCCAGAGGACCAATATTGAAAAATGCTGCCCATTTCCTGACTGATTAGTAATGGACTAATGCAGAAAGAGGAACACATCTGTGACCAATATGAGAATTTGTTTTGCTTAATGATGCATATTTGTTATGAGGATTTTATATTTTTTAAGCAGGGAAAGGGGAGAGAGAAAAATGCCTAACCACTGAAAAAATTAAAGAAATATCTATTCAACAGTCTCACAAAGGGTCTTTACCTTAATGTAGGAGTAAATGAGTATAATTGGCTATTTGAAAGTGCTTGTTTCCTAAATGTGTTCTTGTAAACCTTTAAGAGTCTTTCTGAATCTTATGGATTTTCTCTACTAAAGAAAAAAAAAAGCTGATCTATGTACCATATACATATTGAATATTGAGTACTTTTGTTAATAAATGATCAGGTTGTCTACATTGAGAAAAATCCTAGACATGATCCATACCTGAGCTTTATTTTAGAGATTTCCTGATATTTTTTCTCTGGAGTACTGGCAGAGCTCAAGTATCTTTCTCCCTTGGGGATCAAGCCTTTGGAATAGACCTGGGTCTCTGTGAGCTCCAAGTATCTTAGGGAATTGGAGGAAGGCTGGGTCATGAAACTGCATATTAGGTAGGTAGTAGATATTATTTTCACTTTACCTTTAAGGTTCAATGAAGCTAGATGACATGCCCATGATCATATAGAGTTGAAAACTTTAATTCTACTGGCAGAA
Organism: Myrmecobius fasciatus; assembly: GCA_023553655.1. NCBI lineage: Eukaryota > Metazoa > Chordata > Mammalia > Dasyuromorphia > Myrmecobiidae > Myrmecobius > Myrmecobius fasciatus. The sequence continues at coordinate 1,373 of JAJPUD010009628.1, forward strand.
TATATGACCTTAGCTCTTAATTTTACAAGGGTATTTGCCATTAATCCTTATACATGTATAAGAAAGTTGGGCTTGATTTCAAAAGTTTCTTTCAGTTGTAAAGTATGAGTCTATGAAAATAACCCAGATGATCTATTTTTAAACACTTATAGGCTACCCATTACAACTCTGGCTTTTACAAAACAGGAAATTATTCTATTTAAGTGATTTCTAATGTGGAAATCTAAAAGTAAATTCCATCTTTCCTAATTAGCATTAGCAGTCCTACCTCAGCCACTTTGGAGTATTAGTTAAAGAGTCCAAAAATCACTTAAAGGAAGTCACAAGCTTCCTCTTAATGCACAGACTGAATTGCAAAAATTCCATAATCACTTGTTTGTTGTTGTTCTTGTATGATGAGTTTTAATTAGGATTCTAAGCAAATTTACATTGCTTCTTAACATTAATGTAATCTCCTTGGCCTGGCAGATAACCATATGATATTAAGGATTCATCCAGTTGGGAGAAGTTGTGAACCTAAGTGTTCCTTAATTGACCACATTTGCAGAATACAACTCAACTTTATATATTATTTATGAATTAAGTTTAATTAGCATAACAATAAAGGAATGCTTGAAAAGAATTTGGCATAAATTTGACTTGTGAGTGTTATTTACTATGTTCTCTCTGGTCACATTCCAATCTTTTATTTAAGAAAAAATAGTGTTTTACTATAAAGTGTTATTGTACTCAAATAACTTTTCTTTCCCCTTTGTCCTAATGTTTACTAACTTTCAGGAGTAGTGTTTTTTCTTTTCTTTTCTTTGTTTTCTTTAGCTTTCTACTGACTCTTCTCTTGGTTTGCTGATTATTGTCATCATCAATGAATATTCTCCCGAGGACAAAGTCAGTCAAGTTATTTATCCATCAGAAGTTTGGTTACCAATGATGTCGATATTTCTTGATTATTAAGGGATGTTTTTGAAGGACTGACTAATATAAGCAGTAATAAGCTTAATTCATACTTGAGGCCCACAGGAGTCAAATTTATTTCTCTCTCTGCTCCTATCCCAGAGCAAAATTCCAAATATATCACTTATAAAACAAAGATGAGATGGGTAGAAAGAAAGGAGATGACAAGATTTCTTCATGACAAAACCATTCAATGTACAATATGGTGTATGGATCATTTTTAAAACTTCCACTACTAAAAATGCCTAAGGCTTACAAAACTTGAACTCTAAGTGGAACCAATAAGAAACAAGCAAGAGAATGAGTCAATAATGCTGTTTAATTTTAACGAAATTGATATTGATTTGTAACAAAAATTACGGATAAAATATAGACAATTTTTTGTTCTGTTGCCCAAAGAACATGAAAAGCTCTATAGAGGAAGGGCTCCCATTATTCTGAGAGGACTTGGAAAAACTCACATAAGAGCAGAAAATATGGATAGATTAAAATCTGTTCTTTTGGAGGGAGATCACAAATCAATGAAATAAGATTCATTAAAATATTGATATATTCGAGTGAATCCCTTCAAAGAGCCATTGTGCTATTCAATTCATGATCCTCAACACAATATACCAATTTAAAATAGATTGTGCCTGATATTTACCAAAAAATAAAATAACAATTATGGTAATATTATATGCATTTGACCAGTCTATCATTCTGCCTTGTCCTTATTAATTACTTTTTCAGGTCATCAGCAAAAAATAGTGTGAAAAGCACTGGATTTGAAGCCAGACAACCTGGGTTCAAACTTTGCTTCTGTCATTATCATTATGACCTAGCACAAGTCCCTTTACCTCTCTGAGTTTCAGTCTCCTCATCTGCAAAATAAGGAATTGGACTAGATGAGTCTTAAGGACTCTACATGATCTAAATAGATCATCCTTTGCTGTTTATATATATGTTATACTCTGCATTTCTTATCACCACCAAAAGGCTGTGAGTTCCTTGAAGGGAAAGAACATAAGTAAGAATTCTGTAACCCAGACTTGAATAGGTCATGCACAGAAATGCCCTTACTATCTCCCACCAAACATGTACTGGCTCGGTGTTTGGGTACTTTGAGCATGACAGCACTTGACTGATTTTGTTCACCTTTTTGTGCATGAGTCAGCACTGAGAAGGCTTGGTGCTTAGGTGATAATGATGGTGATAATCTTCTTGGCTACTGAGCTGAAAAAAGTCAGTGACACAATGAGTCTTTAAAGGTGAATGACCTTGAATTAACCAGGTAATATAGTGACTAGAGTCAGGGAGACCCAAATTCAATTCTGCCCTCAGCCACTTACTAGCTATGTATCAATGGGCAAGACACTTAACTACAGTGGCCTCCCTATCCTCCCAAAAAACTAAAGACCTTTTTACTTCACTCCTAGCAAATTCACAAAGAGGACAAAAGATGAAAATAGATAATAATGATGGAAGAGCTGTGGGAAGATATATACACTAGCACATTACCACATGGAGATGCAAATCAGTATGAACATTTTAGGAAGCAATTTGAAAATATATATAAAAAACCCTAAAATGTCTATACCCTCTGATCCAGAGATTCTACTTCTAGGTTTATATACAAAGGATGTCACTGAGAAGGAAAAAAAATCCTCATATGTGCAAAAATATTTGTTATAGCACTTTTTTGTGATAGCTAAGAATTGAAAAGAAAGTGAATGAGCATCTATTGGCACACAGCTAAATAAACTGTAGTATATAGCTATAATGGAATATTACTATACCATAATAAACAACGAATGCAATGAAATACTGAAAAACATTAAAAGACTAATACAATATGATGTATCAAGCAGAAGCAAGTATTATATATAATGACTATAACAATGTAAAATGGAAGGAGAAAATACAAAACAACCAAAAGCAAATATTGTAATATTACCAGAAGAAAAAGAAAAAAAAGGAAAACTCAAAAAAGAGATATGAGAAGACACTTCTTCTCTACTAATTTTTGCAGAAGTGGGAAGTCCATGTATCTACTTTCAGAGATTTTAGATGTTTTGCTGACTTTTTGTTTTTTCTTTTTCTTTTTTTCTTTAAAAACATTTGTTATATAAGGTAATTTTCTGGGATAAAAGGGAGCAGAATTATTGAGAGAAATTCTGGTAATATAAAAAAGATATCAATAAACTTTTTTACAATAGCAATAAAGTAAAATTTAAGCATGAATGATCTACCTTCTGTGGCTCTCTACTTTTTCTGGTTGTATATCATCACAAAACTGCATAAAGGCATTTTACATGATGGGTAGGGGATAACAGATCAATCTATCTGCCATTGCAACCATCACATGGCAGCTAAATAGTGGCAGCTAAAACCCATATTCTGCCTTGACAAGCCTGATCCTAGTTTTGGAATTGCCTCCTCTATGTTTGTTCAATTATGATCTTGGGTGAATGAATATCAATCCCAAAATGGAAACATCTAAGTTCAGAGGTCATCTCATAAGTTTAAGAAAGCTAGAGAGCTTAGGTTCTTTGATTAGAGCTTACTTGTCGTGGGATAAAAGTCCTTATCAATAATTTAGGTGTTCAGAGTAAATGACCACCAATAAAATAAAATGTCCAGCTTGCCAAAAGATATATCCCATAAGGGGAACAATGCAAAATCAAGATAAAATGTAAAACATCTCTTCAATAGTACTATAAAATACTTTCTTTGGATGAGGTCTGATTAACATTCTAGCAGTGAAATATAATAGAGGTTTTATTGCTACTTTCACACTGTTTTTCTGTCAAATTAATGTCTGTGAATCTTCTGTGTTTGGCATATCTTTTGAATGTGGGAAATAAATGCCTGTCTCAGAACTGATTCATAATATACATTGAATACCTTTTAACTCTCCTCCATGATGAGATTCTAGACATATGTTCAAACTGATGCTTTAAGTAAATCATTCCCAGGATACTGGGGTTAGAGGTTTAAGAAGCTTAAAATCATGAAAATAAAGTCTAACTTTTAGAGGTTAAACTGTCCCATTAATGAACGTAGTCTCAACTCATTTCTACAAAGAGCAGAGGGACCTCTGGGTAAAGAGAGAGAAAATTTTCCTATCTGTCTTAGACCCTTATTTAATTAGTTTATTCTTAAACTTCCCTATATTTTACAATTCTCTTCCATAACACAATTCCAAAGGAAAAAAGCCCATAAAGGTAATTTAACATGGTAAAAGGGTGCTAAATAAGGATTCAGAAGACTTGAATTCCAAAAAAACAACTTTGTCACTTATTAAGTGGCCATGTAATAATTCATTAGATCTCAGTTTCTTCTTCTTTAAAATGGGAATGATAATGTATACTGGTTTGAAAATAAAATTCAAGAACTATTTTGAATATAAAATAATTGGTCACATGTATATGGTAAAATCATATATAATAATTATTATAATTAATATAATTCTGAGCACATTATAGATTAGCAATAAATATTAGTTGAGTTTAACTTAATTTAATTCAAATTTTGGGAATTTGTAATAGGTGTGACATTAGATTTAAGCTATATTTGGACCCAGGTAGTTAATTCAAACAACAAACAAAATGAAAGCATGCTGTCCCTCTACAGTTTTTGTCCTTGGACTCTAAAAGCTCATCTATCTTCATTAATCAATAAAGACGCAAATTGCTGTAACTGGATGAGAGGGTTGGTTTTCAGCCCAAATCACAACTGAAAGCAGAGAATAGAAAAAAAACCTCTTATCACCAAATTGTTATTGAAAAACTCATACAAAGCCAACATTAGTTTCAGTCTGCTTAAAACAGAAAATATGGCTGCATATGTAGGATAAAAGATGTATTCTTTCAACCACAAAGAAGACCCAGATGATGTGCTCTGGAATTCAGGCTATACTGAATCAGTTTTACTGACTGTTTAGAATATACAAAACTTCAATGGGTCCAGCTATAATCCTTGTAACTATGCATTGATATGATCGTGTCTTCATCATCCTCAGATATAATAAGGATTAAGGATAAACCTCTAACCCAGTCAGATCAGAATTATAAACTCTAATCATTGGTGCTAGAGATTCTGACTTAAAGTGAATGAGCTAAATACTAAATCTGTCCCATATCCCGTGCCCCAGATTTATAAAGGCACAGATTAACAAAACAAACACTTTAACATGCCATAGCAAATGAATTCATTTATTAAGTTACTGCAAATCATTTAAGATATGTTTTATAGGAATCATATGAGAAAATGTTTGTTAAATCACATGTGAAAAACTTCTTTTTTTGGCTATTCCATTTTTATTTTAATATATTAAAAATTCATTAAGTTGTATTACCACAATTAATCAGAGAAGCACCACGACTGTGGCCAAAAATTGTGAAGTGAAATGTCTCTGGTTAGTTCCGCACTAACTCAGTAGATAGTTCCATGACACCTGTCCTCAATGACATTCAGGGAAGAAAGATCAGGAACATTTGAGAAAACTTTCACTGAGATGAATTTTGTGGTTTTCATTGCCAAGGTTACTCCCAGAGTGATAATAAGATCTAGAAAAAAAATTTTTTTCTATTGTTATTCCCTGGACAATAACTGAGTGCATCAAGAGAAACTTTCCTGATGTGTCTTTGCGTCTCTATCCTTCCTTCAAATTTCCTTATTTCCATTGAAAGAACCATCATCTTTTTTTTCCTGAGGCAATTGGGGTTAAGTGACTTGCCTAGGGTCACACAGCTAAAAAGTGTTGAGTGTCTGAGACCAGATTTGAACTCAGGTCCTCCTGACTTCAGGGCTGGTATACTATCCACTGTGTCACCTAGCTGCCCCAAGAACCATGATCTTTCCAGGCACCAGGTTCATAACTTCAAAATTCTTCACTCCTCTTTACCATTGTCATATCCAGTCAATCAAGAAGTCTTATTAATTCTACCTGGGTAGTTAGATAGAACAGTGGGTCTGAAACAAGAAAGGTAAGTTCAGATGCAATATTTACTATCTATAAAATCCCAGGCAAGTCAACTGACTTCTAATATCTGTAACTTCTAATATTTGAGACAATATTTATAAAGTACCTGGCACATAGTAAGTACTACATAAATGTATTCTCCTTATCCTTCTCAAATATGTTTTATACCTCCCCCTTTCTCTCCAAACACAAGCTCACCACCCTCATTCAGATTCTCAATACTTCTTCCCCTAAAAATTGAAAGTTTCCTAATTGATTTCCTTGATTATGGTCTATTTGCCTTTTCAGTCATCACCCCTAGGGCTTCAAAAAACAATTTCAAAAAACACAGATCCTCCTATGAATTTTCTCTACTTAAAACTCTTCAGTGAGCTCCTATTGGCCCTAAAATAAAAGTTCTCAGCCTGACATTTAAAGTCATTCCATGATATGTCTCCATTTTCAGTCATATCCTATTATCCTTCATCACTATCCATTCCAATGACACTTATCTAACTAATACTGGCATTCTTTATTCCTTATTTATGATTTCACACAAGCTGTTGCTCATATTTATAATGCTTTCTTACTCCACTTGCATCTTTGCAGACCCTCTAGCTTTCTTCAAAGTATAGCTCTGGTGCTACTTTATAATGAGCTATTTCCTATCCCCATGGTTACAAGTGGTCTTTACTTACTCCCTTTAAATTTATTTGTATTATTTTGACACATAGTCAATGTGCTCATTCCTTTTGATTAACCATATTTTGATTAGTACAAGAGGACTGAGAGAGAAGAAGAGAAGCTTAGTAGTAATGATGCAAAATGGAGAAGAAAAGGAAGAAAAGATTATAAATAAAACTTTGGGAATCAAAATAGAAACAAGTTCAGGAGAGGACATAGAAAAGCAAAGTATTATTACTATTGTGTTAAAATTTAATGATTACTTTTATAAAAACTTATTTAACTGAAGTTCAGTTTCATATGCAATCCTTTCTATTTGTATATCAAAATATCTGTGTGTAGATATTTGCTAAGTTCATGAGAAAAAAGAATTTTTTTAAAAATATTTTATATTATTTTATATACATGCACATAGTATTTATATATCTGTACATAAGTAAATGTGTTTTCTTAAGTATTACTCCTCTCTAAATAATATCTATTTATTCATATATGCATCATCATCACCACCATTGCCACCTCACCCCCCAAAAAGTATCCAAGATCCTTAAAGGCATGAATGATTTCATTTTTGTCATTGTATTCTGAATGTCTGCCATGCTGACCTATACATCATAGATTCTTTTTTTTCCTGAGGCAATTGGGGTTAAATGACTTGTCCAGGGTCACACAGCTAGGAAATATTAAGTGTCTGAGACCAGTTTTGAACTTGATCCTCCTGACTTCAGGACTGGTGTGCTATCCACTATGCTACCTAGCTGCCCCTACATCATAGATTCTTAATAAATGTTTGTTAAATTGAAATTAATGTGTTCCTACATTACTTCAGTATATCAAAGAACTGTGATGTCATCAGTGTGAGTATGCCCTCCATTTACTGTACTTTAATAGGATTGACTGAAGCCACACAAAGAGGACTTAACAATTCTCTGAGCCTCAGTAGATAGTATTCATGAGTAATTATGCTCAAATTTGTTTTATTATATCATTATGAAAATGCTTGTTTTATTTCACAAATTAAAAATAAAATAAATCAAAATAAATTAACCAAAATAAACAAAAAATAGTCATCTTCTGGTAGCCAGTTTTCAAATAATGAACTTCTCCACTGTTTGCTAGTCCTTGAATTTCATCAGTCCAAAACATAAAACCTTCCCAATCCTGTAGGACCAGCCAGAGCTTATTCATGACTATAAAAGTCTTGGGAAACCCAGACTGGCCTCCATGTTCTCATGAAGCATTGGAGTAAAGGATTTGTATGGTCAATCAGTTAAATGTTAAAGTATTTACTATGTGCTAGGTACTAGCCTGAGGATAGAAAGAAAGGTAAAAACAAACTGTTTTCAAGGAACATGCAGTCTAATGGGCAAGATAATATGCAAACAACTTTGCATTTTTTTAAAGCTTTATAAAAAGTAAATAAGAATCAGCAGAGAGAATGCACTATAATTAAAAGAGATCAGGAAAGGCTTCCTGTAGAAAGTAGGCTTTTAGCTGGGATTTGAAGAAAACTAGAGAAGCTATGGATATGAATATGAGGAATGAGAGCAGTGCAAGAATGAGATATTGTCAATAAAAATGTTCACAATACTGTGTCTAGTTTGAGGAAAAGCAAAGAAGTCAGTGTCACTGAACTGCAGGATAGTAGGATATAAGATTGGAGATGGTAAATAAAAAGGTATAAGAAAACTATAAAAGGTGATGAGCAGGTTATGAATGGCTTTGAATGTCAAAGGAAGATTTTTTTATACATATAACAAATAGTAAAATACCTAGTTCAGTACCATATCATGACTAGTAAGGCCTAAGAAAGAAAAATAGATGAAAAAAAGAAAGAAAATTACATTACCTGTCTTAAAGAACTGTCATGGTCCCTGAGAATAGACCAAGGACCAATGGGTGGAATTTGCAGAGAGATAGAGCTACACTCAGTATAAAGAAAAGCTTCCTTACCATTGAGAGCTGGCCAAAAGTGAAATGAGACAATATCTAATTAGGAAGTAAGTTTCCCATCATTGGAAGTCTTCAAATAAAATCTAGATAAACAAATGACAGAATTTCTGATCAGGTACAAATTGGACTAAATCACCTCTAAAATTATTACCAGTTCTAAGAGTCTGTGATTCTATAATGAAAATTCAACATTTTTAATTCCTGGGTATCCAAAAACAAGATGAACCAAAAATAGTCTTTATTAAGTTCTTCAGAGCTAGAAATGTTTAATGTGTTACACCAATGAAATTCAAGAACTGGTTGAGCAAAGATTGGAGTGGTTCATCTCCTGATCTATATTATTTGTTTTTTTGAACAGTCACTTTTCATCATCTAAAAGGATGGAAGGATTTCCTCTTTTTACATGCAAACCATAGTAAAATATACTAGATTCATGTAATTGGTTTATAATTAAAATTTAACAACTAGTCTTTTTAGTTTACTTCAGACAAGTGGCAAAATTTAAGACTCATGGAGTTCTTGGAATAATCACATTTAATCATTCATCATTCATCCATTCAAATAAATATCTTTTGGGGGGAAATAGGAGATTTTTTTAAAATAGATATACAAGGATCCAGTTTATCATATCAGATAAAAGTCTATCCTCCTTAATTGAAACCAGAAGTGACAGTTTCCTCCTTTAGAATAAGTCTTTAGGGGAAAAAATTGTTTTTGTATTTTAAACTTCAGTTCCTTTCCTTTTCCTTGCCTCAGTAGTTTTACAACCACTAAAAATGGCTCATTTTACCTCTTGTTAGATGCCCTTCCATGCAGGATCAAGGGGCTAATTACACATTCCATTAACCAAATGTAGTTCCAACTAATTGATAAAAAATATTTTACACCAGCAACTTTTGAAGAACACAACAGAGTATAATACAAGGGCATAATTCAGAAGGTTTCTCCCAGAACCTGAAGAAACACTGAATGCTCACTGCTCCTCTACCCAATTCTAACATTTGACTCTAAATTGGCTCTATTATGTATAGTCTTTAGTACAATGCTCAATAAATATTCATTCATTCATCAATATTAATGAGTTCTTACTATGTTCAAAGCTCTAGGTAGGTGGTGGAAAGAATATAGAAAACAAGAAGATATAGCTTTTTCTTTCAAAAAGTTTGCAATCTATGAGAGCTAAGTCTTTAATAAATCCATACTCTCATAGATGAATCTCTAATAGATATTCCTTTCAATAGTGCAAACTACAATCCATCCCATACTACTTCATTTGAAATTCTTGTCCTTTATTACCCATCAATTCTCCATAGAAATTACACCTTATGCAATTGTTGGCTTTCTTTAGGATCGTTTACTATTGTGTGAGCAACAGTACAGGATTCAGTCCATATTTGATCACATATACGTTTCTTAAATGAAATACTTACACCACTTTTTGTGTGATTTAGTTAAAAATAATCACAACACAGCAGAGAGAATGTGTTATGAAAGTGGTACAGAGTGTTTGAGGGATATGGTGGGAAAAGAGAGTATTTGCATCTTGAACTTTGTGCAGAGGCTGTGAAAACATGTTGGGAAGAATACTCCAAGATGGAAGGCTTATCTGAGCAATATAGCAAAGATAGGAAAAATGCAGGTACATATTAGAAATGACAAGAGAATAGTTTAACTAGTACATAAAATATTTGAGAAAAAATAGTATGAGATAAAATCAAATCATAGTAGTTCTTGAATCCAGGCTAAAGAGTTTAAACTGTATTTGGGAGATGAGAAACTCGTTGAAAGTTTTTTTATCATAGGAGTGACAAAATCAGAGTTGTGTTTTTAAAAAATCAATGAGGAAACTGAATCAGAAAATTAGAATCAGAATAATGTCAAGAAGGTGTTTCTCTAATCTATGTATGAAGTAATAAGACAGGCAGTCCAGAGTAGTAAAAAAAAAAAAAAAGCACAGGATATAATATATAGAATCCTGAGTTCAAATCTTGTCTGTGATACTTATTATCTATGTTATCATGGGCAAGTCATTAAACTTCTTTGATCTTTGATTTTCTGATCTGTAAAACTAAGTAAATATTATTTTCCTCCCTTTCTCATAGGGTTGTTGTAAGAAACGTAGTCTGTAAACATTAAAGAAATATAAAAATGTGAGTTATTTCTTATGGATGGTGACAAAAGATAATGGTAAAGTAGGAAAATATGAGTTGAAATTTGAAGAAGAATAACTAAAATTAATTTATTGTATTGAGGAGAGGTGTGTGAGAGTAGGGTTTTTTTTTTTTTTTTTTTTTTGCTTTTTGCTGAGGCAATTGGGGTTAAGTGACTTGCCCAGGGTCACACAGCTAGGAAGTGTCTGAGATCACATTTGAACTCAGGTCTTCCTGACTTCAGGGCTGGTGCTCTAACCACTGCGCCACCTAGCTGCCCCGTGAGAGTAGGTTTTGCACCTGAGGAAATTTAAGGATGATGATACAATAGACAGAAATGGAGACATCATAAAGAAAAGGTGATTTGTGATAGAGGTAGGAAAAATAATTGATTTACTTTTGTAATATGACTTGAGACATCCAAGGAGAGATATGCAACAACAGAAGTTGGAAAGATAGCATGGAAGTTAGAGAAAACATCAGGGTTAGAAATTTAGATTTTAGAGATAGCTAAAAGTGACTATTTTAGCAAAGGGAATGGATGAGTTCACCAAAAGGGGACTTAAAGAGTAAAGGCAGAACTTTGATGAATATTTATGTTTAAGGGACAGAAAGTGAAAATAAACCTAGCAAAGCTCTTTAAGAGCAGGAACTCTGTTTTTCTCCTTTATTTTTATCCTCATTATCTAGCACAATCCCTTTTACAAAGTATGGGTTTAATTAATGTTTGTTGACTGGACATGATAGAGAAGAAATAGTCCAAAGGTATAAGAAAAATAGAATAATAATAAACATTTATACAGCACCTATTACATACCAAGTACTGTATACTTTTTACAAATTGTCTCGTTTGATCTTCACAACAGACCTATTGAATAAGTGCTACTTTAATTGTCCCCGTTTTACAGTTGAAGAAACTGAAGCAACAAATATTGTGACTTGCCCAAGGTCAAATAGGTAGTAATTGTCTAAGGCTGGGCTTGAATTCAAGTCTTTCTGATCCCAAGTACAGCACTGTATCTACTGAGCCACTTAGCTACCCACAAATAAAACGGAGTACCAAGTTACAGGGTTGAAATATATGAAAAAGGTTTAAAACAGCCATTGTGGGGAATTTGGTCAATTGTCAAAAGATTATAAAAAGACTTACTGAGGGACCTCGTGGCTCCAGCTGAGGTCAATGGTATGAATTTCCAGTCAACTTCAATTAGTAACCTAGAGAAGATAAAGGCAGGTAGGGTGATTTTCCCAAGTTTCGGGAATAGAATGGCTAGCTTCAAATAATTTTCATCTTCCAGAAAGCACATATAGGGCCAGAAAGGGAAAGATAAAAATTTCAACTTGATAAAAAGAAAAACTGCCTAATAATTAAAGCAGACTACAAGTGGAATGAAAGACTGACATATGAGGAGTTGAGTTTTTCATCATGTGGGGATCACCAAGCAAAAGCAAGATAATTACTCTGTGGGGATATCGTATTTTAGATTATTAATCAAAAAGAGATTAGGGGCAGCTAGGTGGTGCAGTGGTTACAGCACCAGCCCTGAAGTCAGGAGGACCTGAGTTCAAATCTGGTCTCAGACACTTCCTAGCTGTGTGACCCTGGGCAAGTCACTTAACCCCAATTGCCTCAGCAAAAAAAGCAAAAAAAAAAAAAAAAAGAGAGAGAGAGAGAGATTAGAATGTACGATTCTGGACAGGAAGGATTGCTTCATTCTTTATATTAGCTTCCCAGTACCTGAAACATAGTTGGTGCCAAATAAATGTTTCTATATTGATTAATCCATCAAACCTCTGAGATTTTTTCTTACTCTATGATGCTTTATTTTTTTTTATTTGCAAAACATATGATTGGGTAATTCTTCAACATTAACCCTTACAAAGCTTTCTGTTACAAATTTTTTCCTCCCTACTCCCTATCCCTCCCCTAGATGGCAGGATATCCACTACATGTTAATTTTGTTAAAATACTTGACAAATCGAATATATACATATTTCCACACTTATATGATGTTCTATTTTTAAAGAGTCTATAAGATATATAAACCTTACAGCCAAAAGGATTAGTACCTTTTCCAGAACAAATTGTTTTTCTGCAACATTTAAATAAAACTTATCAAGTTTTGAAATGAATACAAATGAAACTGTTTTACGTGAGTACTTATCACTGTGCCAAGTGCTGGAGAGGATAACTTGTTGCTGCCTTGCTCTAAATAAATCTTGAAGATACCTACAAAAATCAATCAAATTAAGAATCATATGTCATTTTCACTTTAAGTTCATCATGGAGAAGGAGGAAATCTGCTAATTCTTGCCAAAATTATACCCAGAAGGTTCTCTTCTGAAGATTTTTAAATGAGAATGAAAGTCAACAGAATCTTCAGTAGGAGTGAGATTACTGTATTATTTATTATCTCATTATGAACTTACATATTTTAATGAGTTCCTTCCTCCTGAGGCTCATTCATCAGAGTGTCTAAAAGAGAAAAGAAGGTGGTGGCAAGACAATAAGGAATAGGTTCAAGTAGAATGTGACATCAAACAAAATAGTCCAATTTAGGATGCTGGTATTCCAGGACCAGGTCCCAAACTCCCTTCATGATGGTGGGAAAAATAGGAAAGGGGAGACAGTTAATGATCACAAGATATTCATTTCCCAGTTCAGTTCCCATCGTGCTGTGGACAACAAACTGAGGAGGAATTTGCACTATCTTAGATCAATGTGAGCTGATACACAATTTTAAGGACCATATTTTATTTTTTTTCATTTAGTTGTTTTTTTGTTTTGTTTTTTTTTTTAATCTGAGGGGATTCTAGCACTTTGGATTTTTTTTAACCTTAAGATAAAACATTTCCACATTCTCTAAAAATCCCAGTGGGGAGTTTGATATACATTTCTTATTCCCCTTTGGAAGTACTGTCCTGATCAGAAGAGCTCTAGTTGAATTCATAACTAGGCATCCCTAGGAGAATTCTAGGAATAATTCAGATCACTAACTTGGTTACTGAGCTAGCCCAGAGCCCAAGAGAAGAGCCAATCTGAAATTCCATCCATAAAACAGAAATAAAAGCTTTCTTGCTCTCTGAGATCTGTCATCAGTGTAGCAAAGTGTGACCAAAGTAATCTGCAGGGAAAGTTCTGATTTACCAATAGAACTGTAGAGTTGGTGGTGGAAATGCACCAGAGGTATTGTTTCTGCTATTTGCCTTGAATTCAACCTCTGAGGTCAATGAGCAAAATGAGATTCTGTAAAATCAGTCTATTGAAGAATCATGACCTTAGGAAAATTACTCTCTACACCTCAAGGAAAAAAAAAATGAACTGAGAAGAGGCAGACCTGAAATGCTGTTTCCAATATGGAAAAAAAAAATTTCCCAAACTCCCTCTAGCTCTGCTGAGTTCCCTACATGTGTTCTGTGAAGATCACTGTAGAAATTGAATGTCACTTATGCTATAGAGTTCCCTACTCCCAAGTACACAAGTTAAATTCAGCACACTGAGAAGTGATAGAAACTATTCAATGCCACAGTTGTGCAAATCATGAATTTTTGAAGAATAAATATGGACTTTTCCAATACACATGATCAGTAGCACAGAAATAGTATGCACCCTCTACAGGAGCCAGCTCCCTTGTTTTACACAGTAGATATTTTCCTGAAAGAGTTGAAAGCAAATTGTTATTTTTTAAAAAATTAGTTATGTTTTCCCACTATCTTTGAGATATTTACAGAGAAATGGGCCAGCAGAAAATAAAATGTGGCATGAAGATAAAAGAAAAATAAAACACACACACACACACACACCCCACAGTAGAATGTTGTTGTTTGTCCTTCATTCTCAAAGAGGATCAACGTCTTGACTTTCAAGTGAATTGGATTTAAGTGAGGCAGGGCTGTGCAAAGTCATCAGGCACACTCTCTCCTCCGGAATCATTGGCAAGGCATAGGTCAAGACAACTGTCTCCCACCCTCAGTAGAATATAAGTTCCTTGAAGACAAGCACAATTCCATTTTATATTCCTTTGTGTTCATTATACCTGGAATAGCTTCTTGCAATACTGGCAGTTATTGTTGTTATTCTTCTCCTCCTCCTCCTCTTCCTTCTTTTTTCTCTATGCCAAGAAATGGAATCTCTAGATCAAAGAGTATTAACATTTTAGCCATTTTCTTTGCATAATTTCAACATTATTTACTAAAATAGTTGGGCTAATTCCCAATACATCAACAATGTATTATGGTGCCCATCTTTTCACCATCCCTCCAACACTGATTGTTCCTATCTTTTGTCATATTTGATAATTTAGAGAAATTCTTTTAAAATAAAATATCTAAAATGTTAACTGAATTAAATTCACCAAATATTTAATGAGGATATACTATATATAAAGTGCTGTGCTAGGCCACAGAAATCATTATTTTTTCTTACCTTTGGTTCATACTTGTGATTTCAATGAAGTTGGGAATTTCTAACTATATAACCCTCTCTTGAAATGTAGATCAGCAACTTCCTTTGGGCACAGAAAGATTAAATGATTTGCTTAGACTTCCCACCCTCACCTTCCCCTCCCCTTTCACCTATTAAAGGCAGATTTTGAACATAGGATTTAAATGACCTCAGGGTCTGCTCTCTAACTACTACATCATGCTGTCTCTTCAGGATAATAATAGCTACCTAATAGGATGCTAAATTATACTCAAAAGATGAAGAATATAAAACTGAAACTATAGAATTATAATTCCACGAATTAGTATTAGAAGGTCTGTTTGAATATCAACTCTGCCCTGACTAGCTGTGTGGTCTTCAAAAAATTTTGTAACTTCTCGTGTCCTCAACTGTCAAATGAAGAAGTTAGACCAAGAGCAAAACAAGGTCAGTTACCAGCTTTAAAATTCTGTGAAATTGTGATGGACTAGAAATCAGATGTAGGATAGAGAATTCTACTGGGGAAAGGGACCCACATGTGCAAGAATGTTTGTGGCAGCCCTTTTTGTAGTGGCTAGAAACTGGAAACTGAACGGATGCCCATCAATTGGAGAGTGGCTGAATAAATCACCGTATATGAATGTTATGGAATATTATTGTTCTGTAAGAAACGACCAACAAGATTATTTCAGAGAGGCCTGGAGAGACTTGCATGAACTGATGCTGAGTGAAATGAGCAGAACCAGGAGATCATTATACACGGCAACAACAGTACTATATGACAATCAATTCTGATGGACATGGCTCTCTTCAACAATGAAATGTTTCAAACCAGTTCCAATTGTTCAGTGATGAAGAAAGCCATCTACACCCAGGGAGAGGCCTGTGGGATCTGAGTGTGGACCACAACATAGCATTTTCATACTTTCTGTGGATGTTTGCTTACATTATGTTTTCCTTCTCAGGGTTTTTTTTTTTTCTTTCTAGATCCATTTTTTCTTGTGCATCAAGATAACTGTATAAATATTATACATATACTGGATTTATCATATATTTTAACATAATTAATATGTATTAGACTACTTGCCATCTAGGGGAGGAGGTGGGGGGAGGAGGGAAAAATTTGGAACAGAAAGTTTTGCAAAGGTCACTGTTAAAAAATTACCCATGCATATGTTTTGCAAATAAAAAATTTTAATTTAAAAAAGAGAGAAAGAAAATTCTCCTGTCATCAGAAGAAGTTCTTCATTTTGCATTTTTTAGTGTAGTAAGTAAAGCTGTTCTATCTTTTTGAGTGTGGACTGATGTCATAGAGATGCCAGCCAGAACCTTCTGCAGGTTCAAGTTTGAGTTTTATTGTCCTTTTGCTTCAGCATAAATACAGGATAGACATTCCTTGCAGCACCTACCTTCACAAGATTTGGCAGCATGTGCTTGTTGGGGATATAGATATACAGATGTCATAACTATCCTGGCTGTTGTCAACTTCAATCCTGGGCCTACTGAATATAATATACGGCCAAATGAGTTTTTTAATTACTTTTCTTTTTTTCTTTTTTTTTTAAATTTTTATTAATACTTTTGATTTGCAAAACATATGTATGGGTAATTCCTAAACATTAACCCTTACAAAGCTTTGTTACAAATTTTTCCCCCTACTCCCCACTCCTCCCCTAGATGGCAGGATATCCACTACATGATAATTTATGTTAGAATACTTAAGAAATCAAATATATGTATAGTCATTGCCACACATCATTTTTTTGTGCAGGAGAAATTGTATCTACAAGAAAGAATAATTCAATAAAGGAAATACAATGCAAGCAAACCTCAATAGAGAACATGAAAATGTTATGTTCTGGTCCACATTTCACATCCCTCTCTCTGGGTGTATATGGCTCTCTTCACTGAACAATTGGAACTGGTTTGAAGCATTTCATTGTTGAAGAGTCATGTCCATTAGAACTGATTCTCATACAGTATTGTTGTTGCCGTGAATAATGATCTCCTGGTTCTGCTCACTTCACTGAGCATCAGTTCATGCAAGTCTCTCCAGGCCTCTCTGATTTAATTACTTTTCAAGATAATTACTCTTCAAGAATAAAGAGGAGATAAAAACAAGATACATCACAAACACATAATAATAATAATAATAATAATATGTAACATTTCACATATTTGCCATGTTCTAGGTACTCTACAATTATTATCTTGTTTGATCATCATAACTTTCAAAGGTAGGTACTATTATTTACTCATTTTACAGATGAAGGTCAGACACCAATATAGGTTTAACTGACTTGCCCAGGACCACAAAGGATGTAAGTATCTGCAGCTGCCTTTGAACTCAGGTCTTTCTAACTCTAGGCCTGGCCATTTATCCATTGTGCCATTTAGCTGCCCCAAGAAAATAAAACAAAAGTAAGGCTTGTATTTCTGTTACCAACATGACTACCAGGAAGCTATTACAGAAGCAGCAGAGCTATGGATAGAGTACTGGATTTATAGTCAGGAATCCTATAGTCTGAATCTTGCCTAAGACACAGACTAGATTTATGACACTGATCAAGTCAATTAGCTGCAGTGTCCTCTTCTGAAAATGAGGAATAATTATAAAAACCACCTCAGCCACTCATTATAAAGATCAAATGAGATAATATATATAAAGCACTTGGAAACCTTAAAGTGCTATTATTATAGCTATTAATAAATAAAGTACTATAAATTTAGCTATTATTAAATTATATCCAAAAGATTACTCATGAAATCTTACTTTTTTGAAAACAAATTTTACATCCATACCTTATCAGAAAATAAGATACACAAACAGGTACTATGTGATTTGGGTGACCTGATGAGGTTAGAAGTTGTCTGTTTTACAAATATTATGTTGGCTGCCTACTCCCACATCCCTCACCGGTACCACCATTTTTATGTCAGCCCTGACTTCCATAACTGTAGAAATGAGAATATGGGAGCCACTTGTATCCTATCCTTGTTCTCAGCACACTTTCCAGAGAATAGAAGAGTGATCTTTTTCTAACTTCCCTTTGGAGAAAAGAAAAGAGCAAAATCAACAATAACCATTAAGTAGCTGGCCAAATCAAAACCTGAGTCATTGGTCTTAGGCATGATAAGTGCTTAATAAATATTTGCCATGGATGAACTGGATGAATGGTTGACCAATTGATCAATATTGATCAATCAATAAGTATTTATTCCAACTAATATGAGCTAGGCAATAGATATATAAGTACAAAGACTGACAATTCTTATCTGCAAAGAGTTTATATTACATTATATCCTAATGGGGGAGAGAACAAATAATACACACATATGCATATATATATATATATATATATCAATATAAATATGAAGGGAATAAATGCATTATAAATGTAGGAACAAAGAAAGACGGTGATGCCTTGGACAGAATTAAAGTTTGGAAAAGAGGAAGGTTTGGGGAGAAAGATAATGAATTCAGTTTTGGACAAGTCGGATTTGAAATGTCTCTAATGTCTAAGTTCTAAAGGTTAATTAGTGATGTAGGACTGAAGAGACAGAGAGAGAGAGACAGACACACACACAGAGAGAAAAGAAGAAGGAGCAAGAAGAGGAAAAGGAAGAAGAAGAGGAAGAGAAGGAGGATAAGAAGGATGAGGAAAAAGGGAGAAAAGAAAGGAGAGAAGGAAGGAAGGAAAGAGAGGAGAAAGGAGAGAGAGAAAAGAAAAATAAAAAAGAAGAGAGGGAGAGAGGAATGGAGAGAGAAAAAGAAAGGAAAGAGATGGGGGAAGGAAAGAGAAAGAAAGGAGAGAGATCTCTGAGTCACTTACAAAATGATGATAGTTAAACCAGTAGGAGCTAATAAAATTACCGAAAGAGAAATTGTTAAGAATGCAGAAAACAAGAAGACAGAACCTTGGGGAAGCCCACTGTTAGAGGGGTATGATATGGTTGATGAGCTAGCAAAGGAGATTTGGGGAGGGGGGAGACAGGGATCATTTAAGAGTGGAGAAAATATCATGTAGGAGGGGACCAAGAAAGAGTAAATGAAAACTCAGAGAAAAGAGAGTACCTAGGAAGAAAGCCTGGTCAAGAGTGTCAAAAGCAGGAGATAGGTCAAAAAAGATGATGACTGAGAAAAGACCATCTGAGAGATTATTGGTAACTTTGGAAAGAGCAATTTCAGTGAAGTGATGAGATCAGAAACAAAATTGCATAGGGCTGAGGAATAAGCAAAAGGAGAAAAAATGAAGGCCTCCCTCACAGAGAACTTTTTCAAGGGTTAATTATGATGATAACAACAAGAAGGAAGAGTACCTTTATAGTCAAAACAAAAGAAAATAAAAATGCCATTCGTCTTTCCTAACCAGGATAACAAATCCAGGTGTGTAGCATTGATTTGGAATCCAAGGATATTTAAGTTTTAAATCTAGTGATCCTATGACTTGTTAGCTCTATTGACAATATGGTGCGATTTATTCATTTTTAATCATTTTAAAAATACTCCTCATAAAAAGAATTGATGAGGGAGAAAGTTTAAATGCTTTCCTTAAAGTTAATATCTTTAAACTTCCTAAGGATTTCATTAGTCTATACTACCCACTTTGAGCAGAATTATATAGTGTGGTGCCAATGTAGTCAATGTGGTAGGTTTAATTCCTTCTAAAAATGTTTCATCCAGCAGTAAATATTTTTTAAATATCTAACGTATGCAGAGCATTGTGCTTGCTAAGAGTTGTGAAAGATATTAGATAAAACATAACTTTATGTATAAGTTCCTCATGGAATTTATAGTCTAACAGGGGAACAAGTCCTATAGTCAGATAATTATCAAACAAATAATTTATATATTACATATTATATATATATATATATATATATCACTGAAGAGTAAGATGAGGGAAGGATTCCCTGATGAGATATATTTCATTTAGTTTTTAAAGAATGTGTGGGAATACACCAAGTAAAATGGAGTAGGAAAACCTTTTACAGAACTAAGGAAAAATGTGAACTAAGGGAAATGAGGGGCATATAAAAAGTAATGGGTAGTCCAGTTTGGCCAGTGTCTACAAGGCATGAAACAAAGTAATATAATATGAACCTGGAGAGGTGGAACAGTTACCTGAGACACTAGACTTTAGAAGTTTTTGAATATCAGACAAAGGAATTTGAATGCTTGAGAGTTCTACATAATAGAAAACTGTTTGATAGGTACAGTTTGACCTTTCTAATCCCAAACAATTGTCTTACAAAACATTTGAGCTAAGACAAAAGAGTGTGGATGATTCAATATAAACCTGTCACTACTACTGCAGGAAAAAAAAAAAAAAAAAACCTTAAAACATATATCCTATTAACTGGTTGGCAGTAGTATCTTCTCCAGATACTGAGGACTGCACATTAAAAAGAACATCTCATTTATTCATGCACTCCCTGTTCCCTGTTACAATAGATGATTTAGAAGAATTGGCTGTAGATTATCTGCCTGCTGAGTTAAAATAATTGGTTAAATTGAGAAATCCAAGGAATCTTTGTTTTCTCAAAATGAAATACTAATGTATGCTGAACATATTTTTGGGATGTTTTCCCATAGATGTTAAATATTTCAAAGATTTATGGAGTAATTTTTTGTAAATCCTTCTGATGGTTTCAGACTATATTTCCCATTTTTAGAACTCAGAGTAGGCATTCTAACTCAGTAAATCATTGGTAAGGCTCTCATAATTCACTATATCAGGCCAATAAGTGAATCAGAAAGAGAACATTTTTCCATCTTGCTGTCTGCCCAGCAAAGTTTGAGATGTGGTATTTTTTTTTAGTATTTTAACCAAAGTAGAGTAGCTTACTTAGGTTTTGTAAAATGTGATCCTTTATCTCCCTACTTTCTCCCTTCCAAATCCAATTTTGAAGATCATTTAATGCTAATGTCCATTTCAAAATACAAAACTTTTATAGCTTAAAACTGCACTAATATTTTTGGGACATTTTAAAACATCTTCAAATAGGATCCTAGGTGACCACTAAGCAGGGAAGTTGTAGACTGGATTCATAACCTGGATGGGGGATTGATCCAAAAGGCCTCTGAGAACCTGTACAATTCTACATTTCTATAATTCCATCATTTTAATATAGAAAATTCAGGTTTATCTTGTTCAAACAAATTGAAAATTCTTCAGATTAAGAGCTTCTAAGTCTTAGGCAATGGAGGTACAATGGAAAGAACTGGGTATAGAGTCAGAAGTGATTGTTGTCCAGTTGTTTCAGGTATGTTAGTCTCTTCTTGACCCTATTTGAGGTTTTATTAGCAAAGATAGCCATTTCTTTTTCCAGCTCATTTTACAAATGAGGAAATTGAGGCAAACGTAAAGTGATTTGTCCAGGAACCATAGTTAGTAAGGTCAGATTTGAACTCAGATATTCCTAACTCCAGATCTACTGCTCTATGTACCAGAAAGCTGGACCTGACTTTAAATCCTTTCTCTGAAATTTGCTCCCTATGAGTCACTTAAATGGGCCCAGGCTGTGGTTTCGTCATCTGTAAAACAAGAGGATTGGAGTAAATGATTTCTGAGTCCCCTTGCAGTTCTTGCTATTTGATCCCATGAGTAAATTATAACTATAATTGTTTAGTCAGAAAATGTGTTGCATGAAATTTGTCTTAAAAACTATAGAATTCCATAATGGAATAATGAAGAATTCAATGTTCATAGGATCATAAACCAAGAGCTAGAAGGGACTTTAGCCTAATCTCTCCATCTTCCCCATTTTGTAGATGAAGAAACTGTGATCTATCAAGGTCAAATGACATGCCCAAGATCAAACAGCCAATAAGGTAGAGCTAGGACATGAACTCAGATTCCTCATTATTCCCACTCTATCATGCTACTTCCCCTTTAAATTGTCTGAAATGTAGACTAGCCAAGCCTAGGGAAGACTCTGTGTTCACATATCATATGGTATTTAATCCCATTAATTTCCACTATGCATTGATGACTTTGGTAGTTAAGCTGATGATTATGTTTATTTTTCAATTCCTCCACTAATGTCATATTCATAGAGCATTAGGCACTCATTTGCTAAGGTGCAGGAACATGTTTTATTGAAAAGTAATCATGGCTGTCATTTCTAAAAACTGATTACATTCTAAGGCAAAGGCTGTGCCTACAGACAATTTTTTTTTATTTTTTTTAAATGATAAAAGCATGACTGTTGGGTTTGGAGGGAGTTTTTTGGCAACTGTGTTTTAAGATTCTTTTTTTTTTACTTTATCAACATTCTTTTTCTTTAAAAGATTGGGGTTTTTTATTTATTTTTTTTTTTTGCTAAAAGGACTGAAATCATTTGTGTGTGTAGACATGCAACCTTAGTTACTTCCGCTTCACATCATCTAAAAGGAAAGGAGGTCTATAAATCAATCCCAGAAGAACAAAGGTGTTTTACAAAGAGAAATATAATGAACGGGGAGAGCAGGTTTATTCCCAATTTTTCTTTACATTAGAAAAACCCAATGACTGACCAAAACAAACCTTCTGTAATCATTTGTAATTGCTAATGATAACCTAGAATGACATTTTTATGGATTATTCCAAAGCAAAATAACATTTTGTTATGTTCTGAGTGTGCTTTCATGTCTTGGGCTTATCTGTATGAGCCACAAAAAATCAATAAATCAGGCTTGAAAGTAAAACAAAAATTGTAAATCGCCTACCTTCATACTCAATCTTCCTGACTGCTAGCCTCTCCTCCTCCCAATAACTCTTGGGAACATCTGCTGTTTCTCAGCTGACTGTATATGGGTTCACATAACCAAATTCTCTGGACTTAAAGTGCTGACCAGTTTTATGTTTGCTTTAAAAAGGTGGTCATAATTTACACAGATGCTATTTGGAGAAATAAAATTACTAACAATCCAACAACCAAAGTGAACTCATTATTTCTTTTAAATAGTTATTTATTTGGCTTAATTCCCCTTGTCTTTCTTCTACAAGTTAGCACACCAAAGGATGAAAGACAGATCTTAAAGATCACCTAAGTTGTTACCTTTTTTGTTGTCATGAAGTTCTTGGGCAATCTAGTGAAGTTATGGACCTGTTCACAGAATAATGTTTTTAAATGAATAAAATAAAACACTTCAATTCATAGGATTACAAAAGAAACAAATTACATAGAAAAGTTATCAAATTATTTTTTTTAATAAATTAGGGGTTAAGAACTCCTAATGTAGTCTTAATTTTTTCATTTATGGTGAAGAAATCAAGAGCAAGAGTGGTTAAAGTGGATTACCCAATGTCACACAGTTAGCAAGTAGCCAAGCCAACATTTGAACTTAGATTAAATGACTTCAAATCCTCTGGTCTTTCCTCTATATTTCAGTGCTCAATTTATATTCCCACTCCACTCTCCACCTCTCCAAAAGAAAAAGGCTTGTCAAATGACACACCTATTATTTAATATCATGCAAAAAATAAATAAAATTGAAAGTTCCTTATAGAGGAACATTTGTTTATTCCTTTGTAGAGAAAAGTAGAGAAAAAACAACTTACAGATCATTTCCCCAAAGATGATAACTTCTGACATTCCTTTGGAACTAATAGGACTTGGACTTGGCAGAGGTCTAGCTAAATACCATCATTTTATAAATGAAGAAAACAAAGCTCAGAAATTCCAGATCCATTTGTAACCCACCTGGTCTTGAATGAATACCCCAAATGGACCCATTTATCAAGTTTGCAAAAGAAACAGGTTAACATTTGCCTTCAAAGGAAACCATATCCCAGCTCATGGTGTGAAAATATTACAACGTCATTCAAATAGACAACAACCAATTGATTTAGAATGTTGGTAAGGACATTATTCCTGACATGCTGAAAGGTTATCAGTGTTTAAGCCAGTACATGAGATGGAACTTGATATACATGGAGTCTAAATCAGTGCTGAAATATCTTCCATTATATTTCTGGACTTACCTTCCCCATAGTTTTCTGGGTGATAAATTGACTTCCATTGTCTTCTTTTGTCCCAAGACATCAAAATGTTTTTCATGGTGCTGTTACAAAGGAAAGCAGGAGTCAATTTTCTTCTTTTTCTTTTCTTTGCTTTGTGCTCTAATTGCTAGTTGTTTGGCTTCTATTTTTCTACAAAAGAACCTGCCAACTCTCAACTCCATTTAGTTTCCTCAAACAGCTATCCACCATTTCCCTATCTCTATCTCTCCACCAACATGGTGAAATAAATGCTCTTCCTTAGAAACTCATTTTTCTCCCTTCTTGATGAGCTTCCATGGGTTAATCTGAGTACAAAATCAAAAATGTTAAACTAAACCTTTAAGCAAAGGGGAAAAGTTGGGAGTCAGAACCAGATTAACACAATGAAGTCAGAACACAGAGGTCAGAATTGGAATGAAATGTACCAGGTTAAAAAAATGGAAGTGAAGTCAATGCAGAAGAGAAGAGACAAGCAACGATAAACCAAGGATCAAGAATGGCCAACATCAGGAGGGCATCATGGTGATCCCATTGTTCAGTGGCACATACTGAGGAGGGGTAGAGTTAGAAAAGCATATCACAAGCAGAGAAAACATAGTCACACTTCTTATGTTAACAAAAAACAAAAATAAAATAGGTGCCCAGCAACTATCTAAATAATAACACCTGAATGGAAAAGAATATTACTGTACCATAAGAAATGATAAACATGAAAAATTCCAAGAAGCATGAGAAAACTGTTGAAAAGAATTGTTACACAATGAATTAAGCAGAACAAGGAAAACAATACATACAATAACAAGAATGAAAATGGAAAGGCCAAAAATTAAAACTGAACACTATGCAATTTTAATGAGCAAGCATTCATTACTAGAGAGAATTGAAAACATGCAGCTCTTTATCTTCTTTGCAGATGTAAGGGGCAAGAAATAGGAAATTTTGCAAATACTGTCAGATACAATCAACATGTCAACTGATTTGAAGTTGGTTTTCTGTCTCTTTTTTTGATCCTTGTTATAAGGGATTACTCCCTGTGTAGAGAAGAGATATATTTGGAAATGAATGTGATGGCAGTTATCTATATGCAGTGTCTATCCAAAATGTACATGTTGAAGGATTGATTCAATAGGCTAACTGACTAATTTTAGGTTGTAATCTGGGCCAGACACATTTTGTATCTACTTTGCTTTCCCAAGGTAGATTGTTGAGATGATGAATTTCACTGATGAGAGTTTGGAACATTCCAAGGTTTTTGAGGACTAACTCTTGAGGCAGGAGCCCTGAGTTCAAATCCTGATTCAGATGCCTACTGTCTTGTGACCTTGTCTATAAAATGGAGTGATGGACTAGATTATGATCCTAAAATCTATGGATAAGATTATTTGAAGAACATTTATATAAATATTAAATCTCTATGATAAAACACTTTAGTAATAAAACTAGCATTTGTATATGCTTTAAGGTTTGCAAAGTACTTTATGATTATTATCTTATCCTTACAATAACTCTGGAGGGCAGGTGTTGTTATTATTCCCATTTTATAGATGAGGAAACTGGAGCAGAGTTTCAGTGACTTGCCCAGGATTATTGTTTTTCATCCTTCATTCTCTCTCTCTCTCTCTCTCTCTCTCTCTCTCTCTCTCTCTCTCTCTCTCTCTCT
>JAJPUD010009628.1:27135-65340 GCA_023553655.1 Myrmecobius fasciatus
TCTCTCTCTCTCTCTCTCTCTCTCTCTCTCTCTCTCTCTCTCTCTCTTGCTGAGGCAATTGAGGTTAAGTGGCTTGCCCAGAGTCACACAGCTACATCCTTCATTCTCAAAAGGAGCCAAAAACAACACAAGGGTGAATGGGTTTTAAGTGAGGCAGAGTTATGCAAAGTTATCAGCTTCACTCTCTCCTTGAGAGTCATCAATAATCAATGGCCAAGGCCAAGACAACTGGCACTCAACCAAGAGAGTAATTGAGGCTGAATTTGAATTCAGGTATGACTGACTCCAAGTCCAATGCTCTATCTGCTGTGCTTCTTTGTAAACTTTCTACTATTTCTTTAAAATACTCAAAATAATACTGCAAATATGGTACTTAAAAATTTCATAAAGTATTAAATAATATTAAAAATGGCAATGAGATATAACTGAGAAAGATCACTTCTCCAGAGCACTTTTATACATGTATACATACACATAAATGCAACTACACATGCATACATACATGCTCACAGATCATTCCCATGACTCTTCTTTTTCTGTAGATCCCGGTGATAGCTGAGCAAATAATTAACTCTTGATAAAAATCTAAAGCTATATTCATGATTAAGATCATTTGCCAGGATTTGCATAATAATTCAAACTGCCTTAATGCAAATGAATTCTATACTTAAGCAAATTGGTCTGTGGTCTTTTTAAATTTCTGCAATTTCTGTCATTTACTGGTCTTTTTCAATGTAATATTAGTGAAAGGGATGAAGCTTTAATAGATAAGCAATACAGATCACTTAGACTGAATGTTAAAGAATATTACTAGGGCCTGGGTGAGTTAGATGTTCCTTCAAAGACATCTGCTGCCTTTGAAAAAGTGGAGAATGTGTCCATTGGAGATAGTGCTTCCATGAGATACCAGGACTGTGACAGTTTCTAATAAGCTTTATTACTAACACAGTTTGGACTGAATTGGCTTTACAGACATGATGCAGAACATACACACACTACTGGCCATGGATTTTGAGGGACACATGGAAAGAGAAATAGAGGGAGAATGTGTAATCATCAGATGGTACCCTGTCAGAATCAGCTTCTGAGATATGTGAGCAACTCCTCATTTCAGTGCTGGAGTTGTAAGAATAGACAGGTTTTGAAGCTATATTCCCAGAAATCTGGAGCAGCAATTCTAATTTTTTGTTAAAGAAATACAAGCAGTGGAAAAAGAAGCCAGCATTTACTAATTACCAGAAGGACTATAATCATCCCCTATCTGGCTCATCTCCTACTTTCCTAACAAGCATCATGACTGACAGCTATCATCATCCTTTATCCTTGGCTCCAAACCTGAAAGAAGGCATTTTGTTAAATAGAGGAACTTTCTTTTTTCTCCTGGTCCTAACTTGGAAAATTGATGGGAGTAGACACAGACTCCAACTTAAGGGGAGGAGATGACTGAGAGACTAGAGTTGAGAGATGTGTACAATGTTACATGCCATGATGCAAGTAGTGAATATTTTTTGTTTTGTCATGCTTATTTTAATCTAATTAAGCTATTTGTTCAACCACGACCATGAGTTAAATGATTGAAACAACATTATGTGTGGAAGAAATGGGAGTGAAGGAGAGTTCACATCATGATTGGCAGATAATTCTAGAGAAAAAACTTAAGATAAAAGTCTTCAAGGTAGGATGGTAGGTGATTGGCAACTTCATGGTCCTGATTGCTGACAGGATCAATTTATATTACAAGGAACCCTTTTCATCTGCTTATTTGTTTATTCAACAGGGGAAAAATGAGAAGATAAAAGGAAAAGCAAGATAAAAAAAGAGAGAGAGAGGACTAAAATAAAACATTAAGAAAAAAAGATAAGAGAAGCAAGTTCCAGAAGGGAAGTTGATTTATTCATTCATTTATACTTTATTAAGTATTTATGATATGCATGATCCTGGGCTAGGCACTAGGGAAGATAAAAGTTCACACACTTTAATGTAGTGAATTTAGGAGACTTAAAAAATCTAAGGGATAGACAAAATGCTGCATGAGATACTAAAAGATTAATTATCTCAAATGACATAATGGTTGCAAAACACTTTGCAAAACTTAAATAGCTATTTAAATGCTACTTATAATAACTCATTAAACAATATAGCTTTATTGAAAATTAAGTTTTGATTGATTATTAAATATTATTATCCATAATGATTATTTGATCATTGATTATTAAATTAATGTTATTTTTATTAACTTCCCTGAGTCTTCTACTTCTCATCCTAATTCCAAGATAGTTCCAGTATGTTCTTAAATATAGATAACTAGGAGAAAGTTTATAAAAGCAACATGAGACATGGAAAATAAATCTACCAAATCACCCTTTTATCAAGAAACGTTCCCAAATTCTGGGATAACCCCTGGAATTTCAGTCTTTGATACACAATATTTCACCTAATCTTCTCCAGAAAAGAGACCTCCATAACACTTTCTTGCCATCTCCACACCCTGATGCCCTGCTGGCCTCTTCTAGGTCACTTTTATGTGCTACCTACCCTTACTAGACTGCAAACATTTTGAGTGTAGAGAACTGTCTTACTTGCCTTTATTTGTAATCCCAGAATAGAACATAGTGGTTGGAAAACAATAAGAGCTTAATAAATGCTTTATCTATTTTTCTTCCTATTTATAAATTGTCACACACTATAATGAATTACATACTCTTATTCAACATTTGTTTTGAAGATATACTAATATCTCTTTATAGTTACACAATGCTTTTACTACCATGATCTCCTCTGATCCTCTTGCCCACCCCATGAAAAGATAATGAAAATATGTTACTAGCCCAATTTTATAGATGAGGAAAGTGAGATCCATAGAAGTTAATTTACTTTCCTGGGATCACATAGCATGATAGATTTAGAGCTGAAAAGCATCTTAGAATTCATCTATTCCAACTCTCTCAATTTATAGATAAGAAACCACATCCCAAAAAAGTAGAGTAACTTCAAGTGCCCCAAAGGAAGTAAAAGACCCCAGATTTTAACCCAAAACATTCTGACTCCAAATCCAGCATAACTCACTATAATTTACAGTGAAGCCTAGAAACTAGGTTCTCTAACTCTGGTTCCTGTCCCTAGCATAGTACATTACTTCCCAAATAAAGGTAACTTATATTCTGTCTCACATAAGAAGATTGAAAAGCCTTTGGGGGGCATTTTAAAAGTGTTTTAGGTGGGTATATTCTCCTAATTTTAATACAGTATTATTAACTTCGAGTCTGGTGGAGATTTCATTCCCTGAAGCTTCTATTTGCTCACCCTAATTCCAGTATATTCCTATCATAAAACAATTGTGTGTCTAGTTGATAGAATGCTAACAAGAAAGATAATGTAAAGAAAAAATTTGGAGTGAGATAGCCTTTGTTAGAATCCTAGCTTTGCCACTATGCCCGTGACTCCTTCCTCACTGTCTTTTTATAATACCACTGTTTCCTGATCTACCTTCTACTTTTCTGAATATTCCCAATATTTTTATGGGACTATCATCCATGTTCCAGTCCCTAATTACTTGTATTTATCCCCTTCCCATCTTTCCTGGGCCTTCTTCTCTTATCTCTCACACATTTTCTCTTGGCATTTTCATCAGATTCCATAGATTCAATTATCATTTCCATGCATATGACTCCCCAATCTGCATATTCATCACTTATTCCTTTCCTGAGTTCTAGCTCTGTATTGCCAACTACCTACTGAATAGTCCACTATGAGCCTCCATTTGAATGTCCCATGGATTTCTCAAGCTCAATAAGCCTCAGCCACAAAATGTGGATAAAAGAACACTAAGTGCATTATGATGTTTGAAGAGCTTTGAGAAAGAACTGACAAAGTCCAGATTTATAGTTGGGATTCTTGTGTTTAGATGACAAATGGAGCTCAAATAATTTAAGTCTAAAGGACTATGTCTCCCCTGTCTTGATTTGTCCCCCTTTTCTCTCCAATGTTTGGAATCCCACTCTCCTATAAGGCTTAGTTCAGCTCAACCACCTTACTAAGGAAGCTTTATCTGATCCTATATACTGGTACCTCCCCCTCTAAGATTACCTGGCTTTTATATGGGGTATATGTTTTATATATAAACTTATATATGCATAAACGTGTGTGTTTGTGGTTTCTCTCCGTAAGAATGTAAGCTTTTGGAGTGCAGGAACTGTTTTCCTTTTATCTTTGTATATCTACTACATAACATAATGCCTGAACATAGTGGGTGCTTAAAAAATGATTGATTGATTTCTTACATTATATATGGTATTTAGAAAGACTAAACAAACAGAATATAGAAACAATAGAAACTTAAAGCTTGAAGAGTTCTCAGATTTGATTCAACTTCCTCTTTTTACAAAAAAGAAAATGAAACCTAGAGAAGGTGCAACTTACTCAAGATCATATAGCCAATTAATGGTGGAATGAAGACTAGGACATAGGTCTCCTGACTCCTAGTGAGTGTTCATTCTTGTACAGCCTTGTATTCAATCACAAAAAAAAACTTTACTTCTAACTATAAATTCATCTTTTTGATTTCTCAAGAAATATATGATGAATGAATGAACAATAAATTCCCCAGGGTTATATGGCTTGTTAGTTCATATTCTCAACAAAATTCACTGCATTTTGCATGCAAGAGTCTGAATTATTCAGTACTTGACTCTCCTATTTTAATAGTCCATGGTGGGCATATCAGGAAATCCACAAGATAAACTATCAAATTATGTAACTATGCTGCACAAGCAGAGCATCCTTTCCCCATTAATGACACCCTGTCCAATGAAACACTGACATGGTTTTAATCCAAATGATTAAATTAGAAACACATCAAAACCCAATTTCAATCCCATTATGATCTGCAATCTATGAAATTCACATTTAACAAAATTTTACATATAAAAGAATAGCAACCATTAAAACAAAAATGAATGGAACTGGACTACATTATTTTTAAGATGCCTTCTACCTTTAAATGCTGCAAACCCATTATACTATGTGATTTGTTAGTGCCTAAGCAGGGACATTCTGGGCTACACTTAAATGGCATCATCATAAAATAAAGAATTCCAAAATGAAGTATGACCCATAAAATATGGGATTAACTGTTAATCTAAGAAGTACTTGAGGTTATTGTTTGTTAATAATAATTGTTTGTTAATAATAATAATAACTATTATTATTGTTTGTCCTTCCTTCTTGAAAAGGACCATGACATCAGAGAGGTGATGCTATGACATCCAAATGAATTGGATTTAAGTGAGGGAGGGCTGTGCAAGATCACCTGCCTCACTCTCCTTTGGAGCCAGCTGGATCCAGTGACCAGATATAGATCAGGATGACTGGAAGTGGCTCTGGATGCAATGGGAGACCATGGCCTTTTTAAGCTAAGGTTTTCAACAGCTCAGAGTTTGATAGGGGTCACAACCATTCAGTGAAGGCTAGGTAGCAATTGAAGTAAAGAATCTCCTCTTTCACTTAGTCCAAAAAAATATAATAAATAAATGAGGAGAGAAGACCCTCAGGGTTTCTGGCCAAAGCAGAAATGACTGCTATTTACACTCAGTCTGAGTGAATCAGGACCCAAACAATGACCAAATGGGGCTTGGCCTAGGACCTGTTGGTAGCCAAATAGAATCAGATTGGTTTTAGTTTAAGGCCTAGTCCTTAAGAAAGAAATCTAGCCAGTAAACCCTAAGATATCTGGGAGAATTCAAATGTACAAAAGGAAAAAAAAAGTGCTTTTAAGAGCATCTATAAGTAAGGCTATGATTCCCCATTTGGACAGAAGGAGGGAAGGAGAGAGGAAGAGAGGGGGGAAGAATGGAAAGGAAGAAGAGGGTAGGGGGAACAGGGAGGGAGGGAAAAGGAAGGCAGGAAGAGAGGGAGGAAGGGAGGGAGGGACAGAAAGGTAGGTCTTCCGATGGATCATGATGGGGAAAGATGATTTTTAAGGTCCTGAGATAATCCAAATTGCTAAAAAAAAAAGAGAGAAAGAGAGAGAGAGAGAGAGAGAGAGAGAGAGAGAGAGAGAGAGAGAGAGAGAGAGAAAGAGTATAAATATAGTCAATGATAAACAATTTCTTGTAAAATGTCCTCCTTTTCATCTTTTTCAAACCTGCAAGTCATCAGAGTTGGGGAAAGGGTAGTGGCAGAAACATTGGTTGTATGGCACTCTTCCATGTGAATCCTGTAAAACTTCAATGAGAAGAGAATAATAATCATTACCACCTTGAACAAAGCTCTGAGGTCCACTTAATGAGTAGAACTTGTACTATAGATTTTATATAGCTTCGAAGATTATGCCATCTTGAGGTCAAAGAGAGAAGAAAGCAATAGAAGTTATTGTAGGGGGATATAGGGATATAAGTACCCATGAAAACAAAAATTATTACACCTGGAAATTATCCATATTAGATTGCAAACCTGAAATTGGGAAGGTTAACTAAAACACTCATTTCACTAGCAAAATGGGGGAAAGGAGTGAAAATAGATAAGATCTCATATACTAAACACCATAAGCCTCTAAGAAGCAGCATAACACATCTCCCTTCAGTTTTCTTATTGATCTCAACAACTTGAGCAATAGTCAATCGAATTTGTTTGATCTTACTTCCTTAAAAGCATCTTTTGTCTTTCCAATGCCCTGATTCCATTGACCTAATCCTGAGTAGCATCCTGGGGCTAACAGTGGAAGCATGCTTCCCTTGTTTAAACTTTCACTTCCTTTTGTGTCTCAGTACTAGGTAAGAAGTCACAGTGGAGACTTCTGAGAAGCTTATTGAGTTGAAGCTTGTTTAATCTATAATTTTAGACTCAACTCCCATCTCACATAGGGTAGGAATTACATTCTTCCTGCTTCCCCACGAAGCTTTTGCAAACTTAGGAAGAGAATGAACCTTGGTTTCATTTTGGGACACGGGAGTTCTGATGTCATCTTTGCAGATAATGATTGAGTCCTGATACTCAGTGACAGACCTTGGGATTGTAAAGATAACTGCTTCTTTAAATGAAAAGGATGGATGCATGGAAGGGTAATGGACAAGACTTGGCAACTTAATAAGTACAGAAGACAGGTGAAAAGAGTCATGGATGATAACGAGGTTGTGAAGATTGATGACAATGACAAAAATAGAGTATCATGGCAGGAGTCAGGAAGACCTAATTCTCACTCACAAAATATGTGAACCAGGCCAAATCATTTAACCTGTTTGTCTCAGTTTCCTCATCTATAAAATGGAAATAATAGAGCACCTGCTTCTGAGAGTTTTTACAAGGATTAAATGAGATAATAATTAGATAACTCTTACCCCAGTGCCTAGCACATAGTAAGTACTATTAAATGTTTGCTATTATTATTATAATTACTAAAAACAGGACAATACCTTAGAATATGGGAGCTTAGAACAGAGTAAGATTAAACAAAAAAAAATGAGGGAAGAAATAATGAGTTCCATTTTGAACATCCATGAAACATCTCTTGAATATGCCCAATAGACAGGTTATTTGTTTGTCCTGAGTTTTGGAAGGGGATCAATGACATCATAATGCAGGAGTAAAATCGTGACTGATGGGTGATGCCTTGTTGCACAAAGTCATCAGTCTCACACTCTCTTCCTGAGCCATTGAAGTCTAATAGCAGGGCAAAAGTCAAGATGATTGGCAATGGCCCAATTGGCAAGTTGATGACTTGGACATCTTCAGTGCCTAAACAAATTCTAAACAAGTTCAGTGCCTAAACAGCATTCATGGCCTTTGGAACAAATTGTTCTGAGCCACCATTCTTTTACAGTAATATAGAAACATAGCCTTATCCTTTAATGAAGTTTTCACAAAGCTTCCTTTTTTTCCTTTGATTCCCCAGCACCTAGCACAGTGCCTTGGGCATGTAGATATTTAATAGGACCAATGTTTTGAGGAGAGATTAAAATTAAATACATAGATTTAGAAGTCATCTGGGTAAAAATAATATGAGTGGGAGTTACAAGGAGGCAAGTTTAGGCTAGAGATAAAGAAAACTTAGCAACAAAAGCAACCAAAATAGAAATGTCTGTTTTGGAAAGTTTAGGGTTCACCCTCATTGAAGTTCTAAAGGCAAAGTAAAAGAATCACTTGTCAGAAAAATCATAGAGATAATACTTGTTTAGGTTCAAATTGGCCTAAATGACTACCAAGGCCACTTCCATCTTAATTTTTTTTCCATTGAACCTTGTAAAAGTAAATGGAAAACAGGCAGCTTTACTGAGGTCCCTTCAGGTCTTTCTTCTTGACACAGAGTCAAAGTGCCTAATTTCACCCTCATAATTAGTTACGAAAGAGCATCTGTTCCCAGGCTTCCCACACATCAGTGGGGTTACAGAGAAGACATTATAATAAGACCACTTGAAAAATACATCCTTTGGGTCCAAACTTGGCATCCAGCAGCTCATCTAGGGAGCCAGGACTTTTTTAAATAACATGTTGACGAGTTCCATTCAGTCACTAGGTAATTATAACTATCAGTCACAATAAACATTAAGGCAAAGTAGAAATGTTTATTGTTTAAGAAGCAGACATTTGTGTTTTGCTCCATTCCAATTACACCAAATGCTTAATGATGTGGATGTGATCATTTGGGGGGCGGGGGATGGATGAAGGGTGCAATAGGGGAACAATTACAAAATGTGCCATTGTTGAAAGAGCCATATTCCAGCTGATTTGTGGAACAGCTCTACTCTCTGCTTGAGAGAGCCTATGTGATAGGGAAAGAGTGATGGAGCTGGAGTCAGGAGAATTGAGTTCAAATCCCAGCTTCGATTCATACAATCTGCATGACTTTAGGCAAATTACTTAATCTTTCTGGGCCTTAGTTTCCCATATAAAAAAATAACGGGGTTGAACTAATTCAGAGAACGATAATGTCATTTACTCAACTGTGACAAGTAGCAAGATGGTCAATTAATCATTTTCACTCATTCGTCTTAGGCTAAATTTGGACAAGATCCTTGAAACTTCAGTTACTTTGCACAGTCACATGGGCTAAGGAAATTTGGCCACCCAAAGGATCTTCTGCAAATCACTGAATTAGTTGGAATTCTCTTCATTCTAGAAGTTGAAACAAGTATGACTTTGCAGCATCCTTGAGGAAGAACTATCTAAGGTGGAAAGCAAACAGGAAAAGGCCTCAGCCTTGACCAAGTTCCCCTGAATGCCCTGTCCCTTAAATGGAGGAGGAGGAAGAGAATGAGCATTTATACAGAGAAAGCATATTATATGCTAAACCCTATGCTCATCCCTTTATAAATATTAGCTCAGTTGATCCTTACAACCCCTTTGTGGAGTTATTATCTCCATTTTAGAGTTGTAAAGTGGGATTTGCTCAGGATAACAGAGCTAGTAAGTGACTTGAGCCAAATTTGAACTCAGGACTTCCTAATGCCAAGGTGAGTTCTCTATCTACTCTGCTACCCAGCTGATTGACAAAGATGTTGCAAGTATGTAAGATAAGGGTCCACAGGATTTTGGACTCCCTTTCTTCTCAACAGTGTTCTTGCCACATTAAAAAATCAACTGCATCTATGTCAGGAGCCAGAGAAAGAGGGAAACAGATTTGCTTCACAAAGGGAGACTTCTTGAATATCCTATGAATGGGAGAAAAGGATTTCTAGAAGTCATAGCTATGAGTCATCCTCTTGCCAGATATGATTTGTAAGCTTTGGCCCCCCTTCCTCTGGACATTGTAATTAAAAAAGACTATCTTTGGGATGATGTTTTACCAATAGCTCTTATTATTATACAACCTTAGTCAATACTCCTTTCTAAAAGCTATTTACAGTTGAGCAACTAAATTGATTCTGAATAGATAATCTTGGGGGTAAATCCATTGTTAAGTGTTCAAACATATAGCCTTGAAGAATCATACCCTCATAGGTATCCCTGGAAACCTGAAGGAGAAGAGAACCTAAAGCATCAGTTCCAGTGGAATGGGAGCTTACATTGGCTAGAATTAGATGATATATGATCCTAAGATAGTAAGTGATCCCCCAAAACTTGGGATCTCTGAATCTAAAGACCTAAGTTTGACTCACACTTACCTTAGAATAGATTTTTGCCTCCGTGAGTGGCATTGTTCTCCAACTGTAAACTTTAAACATTAATTTTTGGCCTGCCTATACAATGGGGTGTTATATACCTGTAAATCATAATTACTAACCGGGTATAGTCCAGGCTTTACCCCTTAAAATGATCTACCTTGCTCCCAAACTATTCCACAGGGTGTTTATTCCAAGTGCTGGTATTCTTTATATATTCAGATATTGAAGTGAGATTGAAGGGTAATAGACAATCTGATGCTTCATTGGTACCCATGAAAAGTTCAAAGAACCCAAGGCAAGCATATAGAATACTTGGGTATGCTATATAGCATACTTGGGTAGATAATCTAAGAATTAATGTAGACATGGGAGCAAGAATTTCATAATCATAGCAGGGTCATCATCTGGAACAATGGAGGTAAAACTCAAGCACTAAAATAGCAGCACTTTCTATAACTGCCATTTACATGGCATGTTAAAATTGGTAAAGCTCTCTACCTATATAATCTCATATATCTAGTGAGGTGGCTATTATAGGTATCATGCAGATTAGGAAACTGAGGCTCAGTAGATTTAAATGACTTACCTATAGTAAGCATCAGAGGCATGATTCATAACCAATCTTCCAACACCAACTGAGTAGAGGGTTCAATGGAAACAGTTTTGAATCGGAAGTCAGGAATATTCAAATTCAAATAAAGCTTCAGACACTTTCTTGTTCTGTGGCCTGCAGTATGTCAGTTAGCTCTTATCAACCTCAGTTTTCTTAGTTGTAAAATGGAGGAAATAATAGCACCTACCTCCCAAAGTTATTGAAAGGATCAAATGAGATAAATTTGTATAATGGTGTTTTTAAAATATCAATATCAAAATACAAGTATTTGAAAATGGCATAACTAAAAATGTGCTAGATGTAGATGAAGGAAACAAGTATTTATTAAGTGTCTATTGTATACCAGGAACTATGTTAAACACTATTAATGATTAATGGGAGTCTTGTGTATCCTGTAAAGGGGTCAAGGTATAATAAGGATAATTTGAGCCTTGGAGCCTTAAGACTTGGATTTTTTGATACTGTGATTCTAACTTACCAGCTTTACAACCAAATATTAGTCTTAACCTTCCGGAAACTTTGTTCTCCCATCTGTAAAATAAGACTAATGAAAATTGCACTCTCTACCTCATAAGACATTGCATAATGGATTAGAAAGTTGGATTTTGAGTCAGGAAAACGTGTTCAAATCCTACCTTTTAAACTTATAATCCATGTGACCACTGGACAAGTCAAAGATCTCTCAGAGCCTCAGATAACTCTGTTTGTATATAAATTATATTTTAGATGGCTGGGACTGACATTGGCAGAGGGAGTACTCACACTGGAAGTTCACACACTACCAAAATCATAGGTTCTTAATGTATCAACCTACTTCATGGGGTTTTTGTAGAGAAGGAGTTTTGAAAAAAACCATTAAAGTCTATATAAATGTGAAGTGTTCTTATTATTCATGTCATTATTCATTATATGTACTGATGTGGGAGATTTCTGAGCAGAAAGGTCTGTTCCTTCAAATCACATCAACTAACCACTCCACCAATGTACAAAGCCAGCACTACCAAATAGGGTTCTTTCATTTCGCTTCTCTCACTACTCACTCCCACCCACCCCCTACTGCCCATAGCCTCTATTCCCCCAATTAATTATAACTTGGCATTCCATTGATCTTTAACTGGGCTATTCACATGAGCACATGATAGCAGCCCTGTAGAAATGTCTGATCTGAAAAGCAGTCCAAGACACAGATATAAATCATTCTCAGGAACAGTAACAGAATGCTATTTAGCCTAGAGAAAAGAGAAGACTTGGAAGGGAACAGAGGGATGAAACACATCTATCTATCTAGTGTTTGGACCATTATCATATGTAAGAGGGATTAAACTTGTTCTTTTAGGCTCTGGAAATTAGAGCTAGAACAGATGGATAGAGGTTGAAGATTAAGTAGATTTTTGGCTCAATGTAGGAAAGAAAAGAGGAAGCAGGGTATAATAGAGAGGGAGCCAGTGTCAGAGCCAAGAAGTTCTAGGATCAAGTCCACAATTCTGGCTAAGTGATTCTGAGTAAATCACTTAATAATAATAGTTTTCACTTATGTAGCACTGTATACTTCACAACAATCTGTGAGGCAGATGATATTATTCCTGTTTTATAGATGAGGAAACTGAGGCAGATAAAAGTTAAGTGATTTGCCCAAGCTCACAGTTAGTAGGTGTCTAAGGTAAGCTTCAAACTCAGCACTTCCTGTCTCAAATCTAGTGATCTGTTCACTAGTTGCATGATAGACAATAAACTCTTTTTCAAATGTATATTCCCTTCTTTTAATTTTTTTTCATTACATTTGAGTTCCAAGATGTTTTTCTCTTTCCTTCCTGAACCCACACTAGAGAAAAATACCATTTGATAAAGATGTGTGTGAGACAGAGACACTGACTACACAGTACATAGTTCCATGTATTAGTTCTTTCTCTGAAGTTGGAAACCATCTTCTTTCATAGATCTTTTGTAATTGATTTGAATATATAACTCATAATAGCTTAGACATTCATATTTCTCTTGAACAATATTTCTATTACTGTATACAACATTATCTTGGTTCTGCTTGTTTTACTCTGTATTATTTCATATTGTGGATAGAAAGCTGTGCTCTGAGTCCAGAAAACAAACGTTCAAATCCTGCTTCTGAAACTATGATCCTCCCTGAAATATTACCCCCTAAAACTTATGTACTAACTCAGAGAGGCCATAAATTACATTATTAGAAATAGTGATTATGGGAGCAGCCAGGTGGTACAGTGGATAGAGCACCAGCCCTGAAGTCAGGAAGACCCGAGTTCAAATGTGGTCTCAGACACTTAACATTCCCTAGCTGTGTGACCCTGGGCGAGTCACTTAACCTCAATTGCCTCAGCAAAAAGAAAAAAGAAAAAGAAATAGTGAGTATAGATAGTTCCTTGTTGCTCTCTGAACCCTACTCCATTCTCTCCAGATTTTCTCCAACATGACACAGCCATCTCCTTACCTCAGATGCTCAGTATATTCTTGCTGGTCCTTTCCTCCAATTGGTTGACTCCTCCCAGACCAGCCATATCTTCATTTCTCTCCATCTTCATTCCTCTCTAATCTAAATGAATCCCTTCCTCTTCCCCACTTCTCTTTTGGGTTACCTTTGCTCTCTCGTTAGGATGTAAGCTCCTTAAAGGTAGAAATGTCTTTCATTCATACAATGTATTTGTATTTACAGCATTTAGCAACATACTGACACATAGTAAGCACTTAGTAAATGCTTGTAGGCTTAACAAATTAACATAGGAGTTCTAAACATTGTAAAGACTATAGATCTTACATTCTAAAGAGAAGATCTTCCTTACTATCAGTGGTATGCATTACTGGGAGTCTTCAGATAAAAAACTGGATGACACTACTTAGAAATGGGTTGGACTAGGTGGTCACTGAGCTTTTAACCCTGAGATTCCTTTAGTCTGAATAGACATTGGGCAAAGAAGCCAGACCTTACAGGACTGAAAAAGCTGTTGTATTTCAGGCAGCATCTGTAGGTCCTTTCCTAACCTTTCTGAACTTCAGCAAGAAGAGACTGACATTCAAGGAGATATACAGTGTTTTTGTGCCACACATTGCAGGTTTTGCTTCAAAGTGTATTCTCTGGGAGACTGAGAATGAATAGCAGTAGGTTAATAGAATGGTGAAAGGCCAGATGCTCCTTAGATTGTTTAGCTAACAATGCCTTCTGTGGGGTTTAGATTGGCAGGACACATGGTCCCAGATTTTCAGGGCATCAGAGAAATTACAGAATTGACTTGGCTCAGCAGCAGGTTCAGAAAGCTTTATGCCTAATCACAGAAATTCGCCTGGAGCATCTATGTTGTGGATGGTTAAAGTCGACACAAACAGGATAAAGTAAGGCCAAGATTTTCACATTTGCTGATCAATGAATAGGCATCTGTTTAAGAGAGAAAGTGATATAGTAAGCTATTTTCAGTGTTTTAGGGGGTACATATTTTAAATAAATGGGCTTTTATTTGCAAAATATACTCAGATTATTTTGTTTCATTCAAGCCATCAAATATATAATAAAGTATAGCCTATGAGATTTTTTAAGTGTCTCATTTATTTTTTAAAAAATGGGAACAATGCAGCACAGAATGATTGCATAAAAAGGATAATTTTACATAACCATTTACCAGCAGCAGTTTCATTGACCAACTTTCTCCTATTATTATTACCTATTATATTCATTCAGTTAGTTCATTTATTCCACAAGCAGTTAAGTGATCAAGACATTGTGTTCAGAACTAGAAATACAAAGCCAAAAGGAAAAATTCCATCTCTACAGAAGTTTGCTTTCTATGGGGGGAGAAAGAATACAATATTTATACAGATAGATAAACACACTATGATTTGAGGAGAGATGGAGAAGACTGACAGCCTTAAGGATGCTGTGAAAAGAGGGATTAATAAATGAAATGAGCTCTGAAGAAAACTACTAAGAACTCTTAAATAGAAGAGGTAAAAGGGAAAAGTTATTCTAAGCAAGAGAAATAGTACGTATAAATGCAAAGAAAAAAGGAAATAGAATTCTGAGTTTGGAAAACAGCCAGTAGGTCAGTTTGACATGTAGATGGGTACATGCAATGTTAAATTGGGAGAAGTAGGCTGGAGACATGATGCAAAGGCTTTAAGTGCCAAAATGAGTAGGTTGCCTTTATCCTAAAGACAGTAGAGAGCTACTGGAAAAAAATGTGAGTTATCAACATTCTTATTATTACTACCATTATTATTATCACAATTCTCTTTATGGCTTACTCACTTTCTTGACCACTCACCCAATGAGAAAGCTCCATCCTATTCAATTACTGAAAGCAGAAAAATGCCTCTCGGTAGTTTTCCCTCCACAATTTGTAGGTATCTATTCTTTCCTTCCCTTTTCCAGCTTTCTGGGTATATACTGCTCCCTGTGGCAACCCTAAGGATACTAATAACCTATCTAAATTCATTTTTCAATGATTAATAAATCTCCTCCCCCCACCCCCCATCTTAACTCCTTTCTATCTCAGTAATTCTAAAACTCTGGATAACATTGCACTAACTTGTTCTCCATCTTCCACTGCATACTGCTGTCTGCATCCCTTTCCATCCAACCTTCCCTTCCATGTATCCAATTCTAAAGCTACTCATCCCTTTCACTGTGTTCTCTAGAATGCTTATTTCATAAACAACAAATTTGTTTTTTATCTTAAATCCTTTCCTTTTCAGTTCTTCCACCTCCTCACACTCACTGAAACTTGGTTCTTTTCTGATGATAGCTTCCCTGCCCACCCTTTCCAAAACAGGTTATATTTTCATTCATTCTCTGCCCCCTAACTCATTAGTTTTGATAGAAGAATTGAAACACTCTTTCTTCCACAATGCCACTTCTATACTCTCCCTCAATTACCACCACTGCTCTGAGATCCACCCAATCCATATTTACCATCCAGTTGAGATTCTGGTAGCTTTTAATTATCTACCAACCTCTAGGAAACTCTTTTCCTCAATGAATTTAGTGTCTGTCTCATAGTCTTTCATCTCAATTCCTTCCCTCATACCAAGGACTTCAACATAGTTATTGGTGCAATACTCTAAACTTCTGATAGGATCTTGAGTCACAGGATCAGATGGGGAAGCAAAATTATGCAGTAAAGGGAACAAATCATTGATTAGTTGTTTAAAAGTAAAAGATGAGAAAATAAGGAGGAAAGTAACCTATGGAGAACAGAAGAATCAGGATTTAGAATAGGGAGAAATGAAGTGTCTGGAATGATTCACCTGGATAACTGATACAAAAACAACCCATATCTTCAAAAGTTATCAGAAATGTTATGATAAAAGTTGAAAATGGTAGGTTCAAGATCAGAGAACGTTAAGTCCTGCCCACCCACCTCGGCGGGGGGCCTAAACTACCCATCGTTCTCCTACTCGGGGGCAGACTCTCTCACTCACCTCGATGGGAGCCAACTGGTTTCTTACCTATTTCCCAGGCTTCAGACGTCTCTGGCCCTGCTTCTCTTAAGCAGGGAATTATCCCCACAGAACACTCGAGATATGAAAGGCTGGCTAACAGCAAGTCTTATTTATTCAGGATATCACAAACTAAAGTTCCCTATTACATGGCAATGCTAGATGTTACCTGGCTGCCTGCTAAGGTAGTGCCGATAGTGTGGATAGTGCCCCTAATGCAGATAGTGCCCCTAGGTGTCTCTGTTTACTCTCTTATATAATCCCCTAGTCAGAATGCATCTCTGAGTGTCCTCAGAAGTCTGCCCCTGCTATCTGCTGTCTGTGGGCCCCAAGGAGAGAACATGTTTCATGCTGACATATCTATTATCATCATCATAATCATTATAATTTATATAGTGCTTTAACATTTGC
This sequence comes from Myrmecobius fasciatus, assembly GCA_023553655.1. NCBI lineage: Eukaryota > Metazoa > Chordata > Mammalia > Dasyuromorphia > Myrmecobiidae > Myrmecobius > Myrmecobius fasciatus. The sequence goes on from JAJPUD010009628.1 coordinate 43,714, forward strand.
ATAGCACTCTACAAATATTATATCATTTTACTTTCATTACAACCCTAGGAGATAGATAGGTGCTGTTATTATTCCCATTTTACAAATGAGGAAATGACTTGCCCAGGGTTAACAGCTAAGGCTGTTTCTAAGGCAGGATGAAACATCCCTTTATCCACTATATCACATAGCCACTATACATCACATAGTTACCTTTGATGTTTAACACACAGTACATAATTTATTGTATCAGTGAAGACCAATATAGACATATATAACCTCATTTACAAAAATAACTAAGAGATAATGAATGTCTGTCTTATTTTTTTCATAGTATTTTGAACAAAATACTTACCCTCTCCAGGTCTCAGTTTCTGTATTTATACAGTAAGGGAATTGTACTAACTGACCTCTAAGAATATTTCTCCCAACTCTGACTCAAATGTTCCTAAGTGATCTGTCTGAGGCACAGAGTGAGTGAAGGTCAAGAATTAGAACTCAAAACCAAGTGCCCTAAAATGCCAAAAACTCTCACTCTTGTTTTTGAATCATAGATCTAGAATTGGGAGGAAACTGAGAAGTCACCTACCTAATCTCCTCATTTCATTGATGAGGAATTTCAGGAAAGGTAAGCAAAGGCCACATAGATTGTGCACACCTGAATCAAGATTTGATACCTGGTTGTCTCTCTCCAAAATCAATGTTCTTTCCAATGTAACAGCAAGATCAATGAAACAGTTGGAAAAGCTCTCAGAGACCATTTAATCCCACATCTTCATTTTACAGATGAGGAAACTGAGACTTGGGGAAATTAAGTGAATTGCCCATGGCTATATGTTCCATTTGTTAAAACACTTCTAGCTCCTCACCTCTAAATCTCATCTGCCTATTCTTCTAGTGGAAGACTTCACATGCTTAAGGTACATATATCCCTAACTTACCAATATAGTTGAGGTTCTGTTAGTTACCCTCAGCACAGTTTAGCCTATCTGCCAAGATGGTTTTACTGGAGTGTGACCACTGGGCATACTTCAGCTTATTGGAGCCACAGATAAGAATTGGGGGGAAATGGAAACCAAAAATGGATGAGCAGTCCTAAAAAGGGCTCAGCAAAACCTCATACCAGAGGTGCTAGCCCTCCCTGAACACTCTAAATAGTTGTGTGTGGCTTTCTTCAAAAGATCCCCTGATGTGGGTAAACAATGATAGTACTATACCAATTTTGAGTAAGTTATGAGTAAACTGAACTTCTGAGGGGTTAACTATAATCCCCTACAAACTACCTTCTTACCCCTCCTTTTTTCTCTTTGTAAGTTTCAAAGACAAAATGTCATTGCCAAAATTTTCACCAGTATTCATTCAGCTTCATTTGTCTCTATATTTATAGTATAGCAGCTTTATTGTGTAGCTAGAGAAGAAAGCTGTAAATGCATCTCAAAAACACAAACCTCCATTTCAAATGAAAGCATCCTCAAAGCATTTTCTTCATCTGGAACAGACTCACTCTGCTCCTGAATGGGATTTTGTTCAGAACACAGGAACATTGTTTCTGCCACACTAGTCTTATTTACCACCTACTTGGCTGCACTTGTGACACACCATCCTGGTTTTCAGAGCTTAGGTTTGTGTGTCTAAACTCTTTAAGAAAGACAGTTTATTTGTCAGGTGGCAAATATATAGAAGACAGGTAGCAATTCTTCCCCAATAAGCAATTGTCAGAGTGCTCCTGGCTTGGAGAACTGCCAGCACAAATCCTCTTGGGATGGCACTTGAGGTTAAGAGAAGGTAGGACTAGGGATTGAGTTAGGTGGAGGTGAAGATGCAGGGCAGGAGGAGATGAGAGGCTGCTCAGAGAAAATGCAGGACTGAATTCAGCAACTCTTCAATCACCAGATTTTGATCTGGAAGAGACATCATTGGTCATGGCATCCCCACCCTTCATGAAGAAATTGAGGTTCAGAGAGGTTAAATTATTTGTCCAAAATCCTATGTGCTCAACTGTAATTTCAACTCAAGACCTTCAACTCCATATTCAGCATCCTTTTCTCTGCACTACATTATTCTACTAGTCAAAATTACTTGCACAAGGCCACTCAGGTAAAATAGTCAAGATATAAACCCTATTCTCTTGACTCCAAATTGATTTTTCTTTCCACTATTACTTCTTGACTTTCATATGGCATAGGTTTACAACACAATAGCTAACATCTATATAGCACCTCAAGTTTTACAAAATCAATTTACAAATACCATCTCATTCAATCCTTTCAACAACTGTAGGAAGTAGTATTATTATACCCATTTTATACTTGAGGAAACTGAGGCTAAGAAATTAGGTGATTTGCTCAGAGTTACGCAAATAGCAAAGGCCTCAGGCTGGATTTCCTGATTCTAAGTCCAGCAATCTATGCAAAATGTCATCCAGCTGCCTCCATGGAACGTATGGAGATATTGGTTTGGTCTTAGAATCATAGAATGGAAAATATGGAAGACCCTTAGAGATCATGTACTGCATTATCTATTATCCTCAAGTTCTCTCCTCTCCTCCCATCCTTGCTCCATTTTACATTTGAGAAAACCAAGACCCAGAGAAATAAAATGACTTGCCTAAAATAACACATAATGTTCATTGACAGGCAAATAAAGACCTCAAGTCTTTACTCTGGGCCCATGCTCTCTTTCTTTCTCTATTTCTTTCACTCTTTCTTTCTCTTTCACTGATTTTTTTTTCCTCTTTTGGTTAGGGTCCTTAAAAACACTGCAGAATTTCTCAAAGATAATTCAGTTTGCTCTTCTCTTGTTATTCAATCCATAATCCAGTACATTTATTCAAGAAATGTATGGATAGGGCATTTCTAGTGGGGGGGAGAGGGGAGCCAAGCAACTGCAAATCATTATCTAAATGACTCCAGTGTTTCAACCATTTGATTCTCTTTTGTGGGTAGTAAATTCAAATTCTATGATCCCCCTACATGGAAACAATATAATCCTGCCCAGATACTACCTAGCTGGATGACTCTGGACAAGTCACTTGAATTCTGTCTACCTGTTTCCTCAATGAGGATAATAACAGCTCCAAACTGAGGCTGTTGTGAAAATAAAATGAGATGATATATGCAAAGTGCTATGCAAAACTCAAAGCACTATATAAATGCTAGTTATTATTATTAAAAAGAAAAATCTCATTTTTAAAAACAATATTCTTCTGGGGAGTTTATGTGGCTGCAAATTAGTCTTTAAAGAATTAAAACTGAGTGTTATTCAAAGGGCAATAGAGAGTCACATGGTATGTATCATCAGGCTATAATATATAATATATAACTAATGAAATTTTATGAAAAAAAAACTAGCATAAACATTATCAAAAAATCGTATGACCAGGAAAAACAGAATGGGTGTTCATGTAGTGAGGCCACAAATGGACAGTTTGTGTAGTCTGTTGTTATCTAGACAACATCAAGACAATGAGAGGAAGGTCCTCCCTGAATTAATTTAATCTCCATGGAGGATTTATTAAATATATTTATTAAATGCTTACTAGTATAATAATATACTGCCAAAATAGTATAATAGGTGCTTAGGATACAAAGGCAAAAGAAATTGTCTGCCCTCAATAACATATTCTAATGGGGAAAAGGGAACGGACATATATAAGTATTTATAAAATGTATACAAATCAAATAAAAGGTAACCTTGGAAGGAAAAGCACCAGCAGCTTGAAAGGACCTGGAAAAGCCTGATGCAGAAGTGGACCTTGAGATAGGACTAGGAAACTATGAAGGAGAAAGTTAAACATAATACATTGAGTTTCATGAAAATATCTCTCCACTCAATTGATCAATAAATATTTCTCAAGAGCCTACTGTGTGCCAGACACTGCACTATATTCTGGGCATATAGAAAAGAGGAAAAGATAGTCTTTGCTCTGAAGGAGCTCACAATCTAATGAGAGAAGCAACAACCCAAGTACAAGCAAGCTATGTGCAGGATAAATAGGAAATAATAAATAGGCAGGAGGCACTAAAATTAAAGGGAGTTGAGAAAGATTTCCTATAGAAGGTGAGACTTTACCTGGGACTTTATTGTTGCTCAATTATTGCCATTGTGTTCAACTCTTCATGGCTCTATTTGGGATTTTCTTGGCATAGATTCTTGAATGGTTTGCCATTTCCTTTTTCCAATTCATTTTACAGATGAGAAAACTGAGGCAAATAGAATTAAGTGACTTTCTCAGGGTCACACAGCTAGTAAGTGTCTGAGGCCAAATTTGAAATTAGGAAAAAGAGCCTTCCTGACTCCAGACCTGATAATCTATCCACTGCACCTTTAGCTGCTCTTAGGATTTAGTTGGGATCCCAGAGAAAGAGAATTCCAGAAAAAGAAACAGAGCTAGGAGGCCACATCAACAAAAGACTTTATTCTCCTTCTAACAATAAGTTGAGCCATTCTGACTCTTCCTTAAAGAAAGACCCCATTTTCTTAGAGATTACTAACTACTCAGAAATGCATTTTTCCAAAGGAAGATCTTAACTGATCATTATCAACCTCTGTGACTCTTGAGAAGACCTCTACATTTCCCCCCATTTCTTATCATTCATTGACTGTCTAACCTATAAAGCTATTAAAAAAAAATTCTTGTAATGCCAGAGAAATTGAGACAAGCAGAGATTGATTTTTAATCTTTAATGTGGAAAGTTTAAGCTAGTTTACCAAATGGGACTCTTGTTCAAAGTATTTGGTACAGATAAACCAAGACAGAGAATTTATATAGGGTTTTAAGTTAACTAAGGTTTGCAAACAATACATAACCTGAGTATACAATCCTTCTAGGCCCTCATGGAATTTAGGTTGAGAAACTCCCACAACAAAACCAGATCCAAGAGGCCAAAATCAGGAGAGAGAACATTTGAGATCCATAGGATCTACAGTCGATGAAAAGGCATGGAATTAAGAGATGGCACCATGGACATGAGGAATATCTTGTAGAAAGCAAGGTTGGCTGGACTGCAAAATGCATAGATAAGAGTATGCAATAAGGCTGGAAAAGGAAGAATTTATGAGATATCATGGACAAGAGTCACACTACATAGAGACATGCATGGCTTGCAATCTACATCTCCATTAATGGAGGAAGTACCCAAATCCATGTGATGACATACCCATCAACTTATAGCATTTATTAAGTGCTTACAATGTGCCAAGCCCTGTATTTCTTGTTGCTAGGGAAATATAAGGGGATAATAGAGCTATAAGCTGATAAAAAACAAGAGTGAACTTGGAAAAACCATGGGCCACCTGATGAGACTATGCCCCAGCTTAGACAATACAACAGGAAGGGAAATAAAAATAAGCAGAATTGGAATCAAAAAACCTAAATTCAGATCTCCTACTTAATAACAGTATGAACTTTGGCAAATCTCTTAACTTTTCAGGCCCTATTTCCTATCTGTTAAACAGAGGTGATAATAATTATACTACTTACTTTCCCCAAATTGTTGTGAGGAAAGAACTTTGTAAACTGAGAAGTACTATTAAAAACCAAACCAAACCAAACCAAAAAATCTTCATTATTGTATCTGCAAAACAACCCCAGGTGTCCTCTTTGACTAACAAGACTTATTTTTTTTCAAATGAATAGCTCTAGGGAATGCCTGAGGCTATAGATACAGAGATCAGACTCAGAATTTATAGCCTTCCCTGGGTATCCTCCCAGAGACTCCCTGGGGATATTTCTGGGAGCCAGATAGCTGTTTTTGCAGGCCTATCATGCCATACCTCAGTTGATTAACTCTTATTTAGGTTTCAGATGTCAAAAGTAATGAGCAGGTTCACTTACAAATCCCAAAAGCCTTTATTAGGGGCTCAAAAAGATATGTGTGTAAATGGCCTCACAGTGAAACAAGGAGCAGACTGCCCACATGATGTTGTTAAAAGTACTGATACTACAAAATAGCTTGTATTAAAAAAAGGCATCTATTGCCTTGCTGGTGCTAGCTGGATGCCATGATAGGGCTTTCTCAATTAGACCGATGGTCTTTCAGTCCAACAGACTTTGACTGAATACTTCAAGCACAGTTATACCAGACTCTACTTCACTTATTTACTTCTGAAAGTCAAAGACTCAAAGCCAGGCACCACAACAGCCAGAGATGTAGCTAAATGGTTTCACCATTGTGTGGAATTAACTGAGTGAAAAGTCTCTTATGGAAATATAATCTCCAAAGATACCTGAATTGTGACTTGAGACTTTATAATAACAAATAGAGCTATAGCTAAAACAGTTGCTGGTATTTGTCCCCTCCTATTTCTCACCACCTCTTAATTAGCATTTAGGTACCTCTTTTAAAAGCAATTTATTCTTTTATTTCTAGGTTAGATTTCCTGCTTTAGAATATAAACCCTGACTCCCCCAAACAATGGGAGAAAAGACCAGGCTGGGGTTGGGGTTTTGGGGGCTTCTTCAGATTATTTAATCTTTTGTGTTTTGCAGTTTTTACTTTGCACTCCTTTCACTGACAAACACCTTGTCAGACGGGAGATGCCCTTTCTGCCATGATTATAATAAACCCCTTTTTGCTTTTTCTTACTCTGAGAGTGTTTGACTGTTTTTGTGGTTGATACTGTCCCACACACTATTTATTACAGCTGAGTTATCAGTCTGCTGGAGGCCTTAGAAATAATTGGTTGATTCCATCATACACTGTAGTAATTGTAAAAGCAACTAAGCAGTAAAGCTCTGAACCTAGAGTTAGAAAAACCTGAGTTCTCCCACCTTACTCTCTTCCTTAACTGTGTGAATCTGGATAAGTCAAGTAACCTCTGACTTACTTTCCTTACTTTACTTTCTGTAAAATGGAAATAATATTAGTGCCTATTTCTTAAAGTTGTCCTGAGAACAAGATGAGATAATTATTTGTAAAGCATTTTACAAGTTGTAATGTACTGTATAGTAGCTATTACTATTCTTACTACCATTTGCTGGCACTACTTATGCTATGCTTGTAGGAGATCCTCAGTAGGGCAAACGTTATCACAGAGCTGCCTACAATTCTGGTGGCAGGCCCTAATTGAACAAATGGAGGATGGAGGAAAAGGCAGGAGAACTTCTCCATTGTCCAAACTGAATTTGAAGTGCATAGAACATATTCAATGTGTTATTTCATAACTGTAATGCTCGGCTCCCAGATCTCATATCTTGCAAGGGGCCTCCAAATGTAATTCTCTGAGAAACTGAGGCAGGATTAGAGATTAGAGATTAGTAATAATTTATTGATAGTAATGGAAAGATAAGACTAGTTGGCTGAATAGGACTATTGTCTCAAAGTATTCAGCCCCAGAGAGTTTGGACTGACAGCCATATTAGCCAGCCATCTGGATCTCAAAGTATCCAGCCCCCGAATGAAAAGTTCCAAGGATTCTTATAGGGCTTTGTCACTCGGGGGAAACAAAGGCAGAAGGAGAGGTAGAGCACTGGGGGAACTGGAGTTCCAGAAAAGAACCATAAATTCAGTTCTGACAGGTTGGGGGTATGGAGGAAGCATCATAAATTCTGATATGGAGCTAGAAGACACTGAGTCTGAGACCAGAAAGATATGCCCAAACATTGGAGATAAATCATCTGGAGTTTTATGACTCTTTGGAATGCCAGTGGCCATACCTCTTCCTCATTTCCGCCTCTCAGATCCCCTGATTTCTCTCATGTCTTAACTAAATCCCATCTTCCAGAAAAAACCTACCTACCTTCATGCCATTGTCTTTTCTTTATGATTATTTCCAACTGATATTACATATATCTTGAGCCTTTATAGTATTTGAACATATATAGTTATATATATAGGCATATAGTTATTTGAACACTGCCCTCCCCTCCAACCTGAGATCATAAGCTCAATGAGGACAGTTACTGTTTTTGCTTCTGTTGGTGTACAGTTATTGGTACCTTATAAGTGTTTAATAAATGATTATTGACTATTGCCTTGACTTATCATAGTATCTGACACAGTAAGTTAACGATTACTTTTCATCTTACAAAAAATATACCCTTTCCCACTGCCAGTATAAGGAAAACAACTCCAATAAAGAAGGGCCATTCACAATACTACCTAAATTATTCTACTTATTTAATGCCATACCAATCAAACTCCCAAGAAATTATTTTTATAAAAAAATAATAATAACAAAATTCATCTAGAAGAACAAAAGGTCAAGAATTTTCAGGGAATTAATAAAAAAAAATGCCAATGAAAGTGGCCTAGCTGTGCCAGATCTAAAACTATATTATAAAGCAGCAGTCATCAAAACCATTTGGTACTGGCTAAGAAATAGAGCAGCCAATCAGTGGAATAGATTAGATTCACAAGACAAAACAGTCAAGAACCATAGCAATCTAGTGTTTGACAAACCCAAAGACCCCAGCTTTTAACATAAAAACTCACTGTTTGACAAAAAGTATTGCAAAAATTGGAAACTAGTATGGAAAAAAGTAGGGTTCAATCCACACCTATCACCACATACCAAGATAAGATCTAAATGGGTTCATGATTTAAACATAAAGAGTGATATTATAAGCAAATCAGAATAATATAGGATAGTTTACCTCTCAGATCTGTGGAGAAGGAAGGAATCTGTGGCCAAAGGAGAACTGGAACTCTTAATTGAACACCAGATACATAATTTTGATTATATTAAAAAGTTTTTGTCAAATAAAACTAATGCAGACAAGATCAGAAGGGAAGCAATAAATTGGGAAATCATTTTTAGATTTAAGGGTTCTGATAAAGGCCTCATTTCTAATTCTCTATTTTATAGAGAATTGACTCAAATTTATAAGAATTCAAGTCATTCTCCAATTGATAAATGATCAAAGGATATGAATAGACAATTTTCAGATGAAGAAATTAAAACCATTTCTAATCATATGAGAAGGTGCTCTAAATCACTACTGATCAGAGAAATGCAAATTAGGACAACTCTGAGATACCACTACACACCTCTCAGATCTGGCTAAGATGACAGGAAAAGATAATGAAGAATTTTGGAGGAGATGTGGGAAAACTGGGACACTGATATATTGTTGGTGGAGTTGTGAATGGATCCAACCATTCTGGAGAGCAATTTGGAACTATGCTCAAAAAGTTATCAAACTGTGCATAACCTTTGACCCAGCAGTGTTTCTATTGGGCTTATATCCCAAAAAATTCTTAAAGGAAGGAAAGGGCCCCACATGTGCCAGAACGTTTGTGGCAGCCCTTTTTGTAGTGGCAAGAAACTGGAAACTGAAGGGATGCCCATCAGTTGGAGAATGGCTGAATAAATTATGGTATATGAATGTTATGGAATATTATTGTTCTATAAGAAACAATCAGCAGTATGATTTCAGAGAGGCCTGGAGAGATTTATATGAACTGATGCTGAGTGAAATGAGCAGAATCAGATCATTCATTATACATAGCAACAACAATATTATACAACAATCAATTCTGATGAACATGACTCTTTTCAACAATGAGATGACAGTTCCAATGATCTTGTGATGAAGAGAGCCATCTACACCCAGAGAGAGGGCTATAGGAACTGAATATGGACTACAACATAGCATTTTCACTCTTTTTGTTGTCTTACTCATTTACTTTCTTTTTTGATCTTATTTTCCTTATGCAGCAAGAGAATTGCATAAATATGTTTATAATATTGGATTTAACATATTTTAACATGTTTAACATACTGGATTGCTTGTAATCTAGGGGAGGGGTGGGGGGAAGGAAGAGAAAGTCTGAAACACAAAGCTATGCAATTGTCAATGTTGTCAAATTATACATGCATATGTTTTGAAAATAAAAAAGCTTTAAAAATAAAAATAAGTAAGTGAAAAAGATGGGTCATTCAGATTTATTATTTTTCTAACATTAGTGACCACTTGAACAAAAAGGTTCATATATATATATAATACATATATATATATATATGTGTGTGTGTATATATGTATATATATATATATATACATACAAATATATATATATATTTACACATATATATGTATGTATGTATAAATCGAAAAAGAGAGACAAAGAAGAGACAGAGAGACACACAGAGAGAGGGGAAGTATTTGAGGACTGACTTGAACTCACTAAGAAGGGTCTACCTTATCCCAGGACAGACACTCCATCTACTACATCTACATCTGCCCAAACTTATGTTTTTAGTACTGGGTAAGTAATCCATAAATGTTTGGTCTGAGGAACATTTAAAATGTAAATGTAATCTTCTAAGGATAACACTACACTATTTACACCAAAATTGAATTTGCTTATCAAAGTAACCCTATCAGAAAGAGTCACCTAAGGGAATGTGACAAAGCTCATTAGATTAAATTAAATTAGAAGAAAGGGAGATTACAAAACTGAAGGGAGGGAGGAGGACTCTATGTTTACTTTATACAAATACCAGTGACCCATCTAGGCATGATAAAAAACTGGACAACTAAAAGAAAGTTTGAGGACATTTGGGAGAAAAGCTTCTGGAAGAATTTCAGAAAGCACTATGATAGATTCCTATGGAAGGTCACCTAAAAAACAGCAAGAGGGAAAAAAAAAAAAGTATTTTTTATAACTATGACTAGAGAGAAAATTCTTAATCAAGCAGGGGGTGGAGAAACATAAAAAAGAAAATAATCACTTTCTAATACATGTAATTAAAAAGTTTTTACATGAAACTGTCAATTAGAAAAAAAATTTAACCAAATACCTCTCATAAAAGTATGATATTCAAAACATAAAGGAGATTGACACAAAGATGTGTTAAAACCTACAGTGATTCTCCAACAGCTAAGTAGCCAAAGCACACAGTTTTCAAAAGGAAAATAACATAATCAACAATCATTTGAAAATGGCTTCCGATTATTACTAATAAAGAAATACACATTGAAACAAGTATGAGATTGTATCTCATACCCATCAAATTAAGATAAATGGAAAATTTATGAAAATAATCAATACTGGGGAGGCTTTGTATTGTGGCAAACACACAAAGACATTACTAGCAGAACTGTGAATTGTCATACCCTTCTGGAAAACAATTTGAATACTACAACAGCAATGTTGCCATATTGACAGACATAATCATGGTATTCATTGCTATTTAACAATTTTTTTTTGTTACACAAGAAGATTAATTGGTATGGGGGAGGGTGGGAGAGCAGAAGATAGTATAGGCAAAAATAATATAAGAACAAAAGTCAACAGCAGCATGGGGCAGGGGACATCAGAGAGCCTGTTGCAAAGTCACAAGTCATACCTCTGGAAAAATATTAACTACATGACCCTGGCCAAGACATTTTATTTCTCAATGTATTCAACTGTCTAAATCTGTAAGGTGCAGAATTTGTGGCTCATCTGCTCTGGCAGAAGTTCTTCATTATGGAACTTTGTACCAAAAGAACCCAGCAACAAACAAAAGTCAATAAAATATTTTGTTAATAAGAGCTGAGGATTTTAAAGATAAACTTTGTATAATTCATACTTACTTATGGGTTCCGGCAGTTAGGGTAGCCTGGTGGATAGAACACTGGGTCTGGATTCAGATGTGACTGCAAGCACTTATCAACAGTGTGATCCTGGGCAAGTCACTTAGCCCTGTTTGCCTTCATTTCCTCCCCTGGAAAATGGGCTGGAAAAGGAAATGGCAAACCACTACAATATCTGGGCCAAAAAAATCCCAAATGGGGTCACAAAGAGTCAGACACTATTAAAAATAACTAAGCAACACTTGTGGTCAGTTCTCCTACCTAGAGATTACTTATGCCAAATTGTAAATTCCTGCTTCTGTTTTAGATTTTGCTGATATGAGAAACAAAACAAAACAAAAAGGAAAACACCATACTATGTATATTTCCACATTGTCTTTGCCTATCCCCCTCCAAAGGGGACTTCTGGCAAAAAGCTCCTTTGTCCTTATCTGTCCCCAGACATATAGATCTAGGAAAGCATCTATTACTCCTCCCACCACTAAATCAAGTCAAATATAGCAAAACATTCTTCTCTGCTCAAAATAATTGCCAATGCTCTTAATTACCATAGCCCTGGGAGGTCTGACCCTGCTGTCACTAACTGGCCAAGAGCAAATTATTTCACATCTCTGCATCTTGGCGTCTTCACCTGTAAAATGAAGGAATTGGACTTGGGTATGGGTGGGCGGAAGAGAAGGTCCCTTCTGATTCTTAGGTTAATCAATTGCAAAATTGCAATAATAATGTTAAAAAACTTTGTCCTTCATCCACATGGTAGGAGTTCCCCAGCTGACCTACTTTCATGTCCATAAGATTGGGGATCAAAAAGTGACTACCCAAGACTGGCAGAAAAAGAAATTTATTAGTGCACCAAGGAGGAACACTTGGGAACTTGCATCTGCAACTTCTTAAGGTACAGATTGGGTTATAATAGTGCTTTAGGCTCTCAAATACACAGCATTCTCTGGGACATTACTCGAGTGAAAAACCAGATTGAAATATAATTGAATCATATTTAGCAATATTAAAAAACACAACTGAACTTAGATAATGTTAATATGTAGATCTCTAAATCAATATGTGATCCACAGGGATCCTTATGGACCCGTTAGTGGTCCCAGTCTCTTTGATTTTGATACCACTGGCTTGGACTGCAGGACCATGATCAGTTTTCCAAGGCAGAAAGAAATGGGGAAAATGTGCAAGATATATGAACGTGCAGGTAGATAGACAGACATATAGATATATCTGCAGCTATATTGCTCTGTGTCCCACAATGCCTGGCCTTGATTGACCCAGATAAAACTCATCTTGCTTCTCCCACACTGGCGCCTAACTCCATCCAGGAGCCCAGCAGTCTGCCCTGTGTGTATCCATCTTCCCTGATCTCTCTTGTACTCTGTGAACATTTCCCCTCAATGACACTTACTCACTGTACTTTTGCTTGCTCATTTCATGGACTGCTTTAGCTTTGACCAGAGATATTGCATCCCTCCAATAATGAAAGTTCTCTTCTTAGACGCATAAGTCACTGCACAGGATCATGACTAGCAATTCAGCAGCCACATTTGTGGGCAGCGAGGTAGCACAGTGGATAGAATGCAGAACCTGGAAGATTCCTCTTCCTAAGCTCAAAATTTGTCTCAGACATTTACTAGTTGTGTGACCCTGGGCAAGTCACTTAACTCTGGTTGCCTCAGTTTCCTCATCTGTAAAATGAGGCAAAAAAGGAAATGGCAAACCACTTTAATATCTTTTGCCAAATTGAGTCACAAAGATTTGGACATAAATGAAATGACTAAACAACTACAAAAAGCCACACTTAATTTCCAAGCCTTCAACTTGAATATAGACTACAAGCATTGAACTGGAACCACATGCCTCATCTGTAAAACCCATTTGCCATGTAAAACTCTCCTTGCCTTGAGGGATATGACTAAGGGTTCTGTCCTAACTTTCAGGTACCTAGAGTTTTTTCACCCTGGTAAAATTTAAGTAACAGATAACAGTTACAGCAACTTTCCCTACATGGGACTTGGAGTCTCAAACCTCCCCGGTTGGTGTTCATTAATAGGACCCATTGTGTACAAAATCTTGCCCTTTATCACATTCCTTAAACCAAGGATCACTCCAGAGCAAAATCAATCACTCAGATTCATTCACAAAACTCTGGGCTCTGCTCCCAAAACTCTCATTAACTGCCCTATTCACTTGCTGATGGCTACTATTCCCTCTGTTCTTCTGACTCAAAAAACCACCGAATCATAGAAGGGATTTCAAAAGCCATCTAGTCTACTCACAAGACACAAGACTCTGTATAAACTCATTCGGCATAATAATAACAGGTCCACACTCTGTTCTAAACATACACAGACACACTCATCCCTGCAGAAATACCGAGGGTTAGATCTGCTCCCCCTGTGCCAAACAACTGGGACACCTAGATAGCCTGTGTATGCCAGTTTCTGTCTATAGCATGACACTCGGGGGATATTAGAGTCTGGCATTACAGAGTAAGCTGCTGAAATCAGCTCATGTTCTGCCTTCTTAAGCCATGAAGGCTCTGCTACTTGCCTGCTATATTTTCCAGCACTATGGCTGATTTGTCCCACAAGTAGCTCTGTCCTTGATCAGATAACCACCTCAGTTCCTCCTTGGATCCATGGTTGGCACAGCTTCCTAAAAAGATAAAATCTCACAACCCAAGATCTACAAGACAGCTCTGTTATACCTCCCCACTCACACTCCTCCTGCCCTAACCTGGACAATTTCAAATAGCCAGGGCTATCTAGGATCAATACTTAAATTGGGAGATAATATTAAATACTGCTTAAAAATATTAAGAATAGGATATCCATGACTCTAGGAAGCCTCACCTCAATGTTGAAATCCCTTTTCTATCAAACAACTTTCTATATTCAGAGACCATAGGTGCTCAACTTATTGTAGTCACATAATTTGTTCAGCGTAATGAAAACGAAAGGAAAAATATTAAGCATTCTCACAAGGAATCTTCTACCTCCAGTCATCTCCAGAAACTCCTGAAGATTCCCCTTGTAAATCTTTTGTTTGCTAGAGGAACAATCTCAAACACACAATCCCTAAAGGTCCTAAAAGGGATTAAACAAGAATATAGAAACTTCTCAGGATCAGGAATGGAAACAGGAAAATATGGTGTAAGAGAAGTGCCTTCCTTTCAGCACACCAATCTGTGAGATGTTCAGTAGATGCCAATTTCTTTTCCTTCACACTCACTTTCTCTGCCATCTGGGTCTCTGAGTAGGGATTGAAGGAGCATTGGTCATGCTCTCAGCTCCTCCTTCTCTGATCCTTACCAATCTCAAGCCATGGCAACTGGCATCTGTCAACAGTTCAGCATCCTTAATTTTAAAGATCACCCACAAGGCAATCAGTGATCCTGATTCCAACCACAGTGCCTGAGTGCCCCAATTCCAGTAAATAGAAAGTCCCAAATTTCAAGGGCCTAGTCCAAATACTATAGCTGTCTGCTCCCTGGTTTCCATATAGCAACCAGAAAAGTCTCTTTTATGGACAATTTAAAATCCCAGACCTAAATGCTTATACACACTTTTCATCATTTCACTGCTCTTTCAAATGGCTCCTTGCCCTCTGTGAGAATATGCTCTGCCAAACCCCGGGGGAGAAGGAAATGCATTCATTAAGTCATCTTCATCATCATCATAATTACCCAGAGGGAAAAATCATAGTAATTCAACTAGATACCAGGACTTGGGTTAAGGCACAGAATAGATGTGTATTTACATAACGATCACCAATATCCAAAGAACATTTTAACATTTATTTAAAAGTCTAGAAGCAATTACCAATTATGGGCAAATGAGGAAGGGACTTTCACCTTACATGCACAACTGTCTATCACCTTTCATGCTGGGAATTCCCACAGCTTAATATTCTCTAACTAGGATCAATGCTAGCTACAGCCACTTTTTCAACCACAACAAAGACATAGTGAAATGATAGGTATAGAACAGAAATGAAGAAGCTCTGGCTCAGGGCCCAGGTCCAGTCCTCCTCTTAATATTATTTAACCTGTGGGACAAGAAGAAAAGAAAATGATCACTACAGGTCTGTAATTGTGGGGGGAAAAACAACAACATGGATTTAAAATTATTTAGCAGGAATATCCTAAAATACCATAAAATCAGAATTTTTTTTTTCATGATTCTCTGTTGCTGTGGCTATTTCCTCTCTAACTCTGTCTTTGTCTCTTTCTCTTTCTCTTCATCTCTCTGATTCCTCTTTTGCTTTTCCTTTCTTTTGCTTTATCTATCCCAAAATGAGCCATAAAGGTTTTTCTTTTGAGTTAGGAGCGTGGCAGCATTTTGAAGTTAAAACACACAACACAGACTTGGAAGGGTTAGAGGCACTTAGGTCACATTGCCTTTCTGGATAGAAATAAGCCAGAGGGACAAAGTCCTCTGAGGCTATTCTACATAGATTGGATACAGTGGGCTAAGAATAATAGATAGCCTTTATATAGAGCTTTCAGGTTTGCAAAGCACTTTATTTATGTTATCTCATTTGATCCTCACAACAATCCTGTAAAGTGGGCACTTTTATTATTCCCAATTTACAGATGAGGAAATTAAGGATGAGAAAGGT
This sequence comes from Myrmecobius fasciatus, assembly GCA_023553655.1. NCBI lineage: Eukaryota > Metazoa > Chordata > Mammalia > Dasyuromorphia > Myrmecobiidae > Myrmecobius > Myrmecobius fasciatus. Next base: position 59,840 of record JAJPUD010009628.1, read on the forward strand.
TAGGTGACTTTACCAGAATCACACAATTAAGGGTCTGAGGCAGGATTTGAATTCAGGTTTTTTGACTCTTAATTAATTGCCATGCCATCTAGCTTCCTCTAGTATATACCCCTCTCCACTTCAGGAAATAGGCTTACTAGATAAGCCAAGATAGTGATAAGGATTGGGAACAAAACATTTCTATATCCATTTCCCTACCTTAGAAGCTGGTAAGCTTGCTCCCATCACTTAAAACAAAGCTTCTAACACTGTGAGTCACAGCCCCATGTTGGGGCACAAAATCATGACTTATCATCAGTAAATGTTTGATTTGTATACCTATTTTATATGCCATATACCTGGAGTCACATAGAAATTTCCCAAGGGAAAAGGGATTGTGAGTAGAAAAAGTTTAAGAAACTCTGACTTAAAAGAGAGAGAGAGAGAGAGAGAGAGAGAGAGAGAGAGAGAGAGAGAGAATAGTGTACTATTTTATAATATTTTGAGTTTTGGAATAGCTTATGGGCATGGGGATGTATGTGTGGAGAAAATTCACTGTGGAAGAAGCAGATTGGAAATCTGCCCCAAGGTCTCTGCAGCTATTCACAGTATCACAGCCTCTTAGGCAGTGTAAGCACACATATACATCTGACACAAACCAGAAACTAAGTAGACTCAGGAAATAGCACCATCTGTGCCATGAAAAAGAGGGGAGGGTGGTAAGAAGTAGAAATCATAGGAAAGAATAGATTGGGGAGGAAGAGAATGGAAGGGGAGAAAAGGGGAAAGCCAACTAGACAAAGAAATAGAAAAGGGAGAGGGAGAGACAGAAGGAGACAGAATGATGAGAGAGACAGAGAGACCTAACTACCTGATATCTCTCATACATTAAAACACATAGCTTGACCTCCAGAAAGAGATTGAATTTATGTTTTTTTTTTAAGTATTAATTGTATGATAGATCTCCAGGCCTCTTACTATACAGGAGTTACATAGAATTCAGGGCTTCTTAAACTTTTTCCACTTGAGACCCCTTTTTGCCTAATTTTTTTTTGCATGACCCCAGATATATAAGTATATTAAATAGGTATATACATCAAGCATTTACTGATAATAAATAATAATTTTATGACACCTACATTCAGTTATAGGACTCCATATGAGGTCATGACCCACAGTTTAAGAAGCTTAGGCATAGATAATGGTTGCAAATAAGAAAAGAAAAAAAAAGATTTATGTAATCTTTGGAGTCACAGAAAATGGCATTCCAATCTATACACACCTCTAAAAATCTAATGGTAGTCTTCCCTTGAGTAGGGAGAGAGAAGAAAAAAGGGGGGAAAGAAATTTATATAACTTTATTACATATTTAAAAGGAATAGCAAATTGCACATAATAGATTTGTAGTTTCATGTACAATTATCTTTATTATACTATATTTTGAAAATGCTTTTTTTATTCCATAAATTAAATAGATTTTCTGAAAAACAAAATGGCAATCATTATTCTTATACAAAACCCATGTCAATTTCTTACAATAACAAAGCAGTTTTGCAACTAGGAATAATGACTGTTGAGCTGAAAAAAGCCCTAAAAGTTCAACTAGACCAGTTATTCCCATACTTTTTGGCCACAGGATCCCTTCCTTCTCTGAAAAGTTATCAAAGACCCCATACAAAGAGCTTTTGTTTATGTGGGTCATATCTACCATACTAAAAATTAAAAATTCCATTATTATTCTGAAAATAGTTGTGACCTTGAGGACCTAAGGGAATGTCAAAGTTCTCAAAGCACACTTTAAAAACACTAGTCCTATCTCATCTCCTCATTTTACAGATAAAGAAACTGAGACACAGAGATGTAATATGTAATTTGCCCAGGGTCATGGAGGTAGTAAATTAAGAAAACTTGTGCTTAAATCCAGCTCACCTGATTCCAAATGTTGTGCTTCTTTCACCACATCATGCTTAAGAGGCTAGACACAGAATCAGTATTCCCAGGACTAAAACATGTTAGGCTAAAACTCTTTCAAAACAGTTCAGAGAAAGGCTCTTAGCACTACAAAAGTTCATTGTAAACTTCTTCTACCCAATGTATGGATAGGACTGATAGATTTTAGGTGGGGGATGAGAGTTTGGCCCCACCCACATGATGTCTTGAGGGGTTTCAATCATGAGAGGGTCTGACTCTGAATGGGCAGCAGCTGTGATAGGCTCAGAGCCAGCTGATAGGAGATGTCAGTCTCTTTTTACGTGTCTCTCCCTGGTTGCTTTTGTGAGTCACAAAAATAATTTATCCTCATATACTGAATATCCCCTTTTTACAGACTGTCCTAAAACTAGATCATATTGGGATCTTAGACTTTGGGCAAATGTTGTTCTCATCAATATCTCTTTTCTCCTCATTCATCCTTCCCTGACTTTCAGGAATCTCTCTCTTTTGCAAATTAACATTTCCCACAATTTTATAAGATGTAACTTTAAAAAGTTTATTGTGACAAATTCTGTGTTTTAGGAAGTTGGAATGGTCTTTGCTTCTACTAACGATGCATTACTTACTGAATAAGCAGAACCTTTGAGTAGTTATGGGATTTTAGGGTTAAAACTTCTGGTTTTAAGGTTGAAGCTCTTTAAGCCTCTGTCCTCTGTAGATAGCAGTTACCCCCTAAAAGTTTGCTCCTTGATTTATTTTTGATATTTTTTGTGCCCACCTTCTGTACCAACATTGTAGCCCTTCCTACTTCAGTTCCAGAAGTTGATTAATTTCTTAGTGTCTCATCTGTTGTCCTTACTTGAGGAATATTTATAGGCCTTGCTGATCTTATTAGACTAGTCTGAAGGTTTCTCTGCAGAGTTCTACCAATTAAATAACTTAAAGGTCAAATCAAGTCATTATACTGATGGCTGAATACCTATTGAATCACAAGCAAACAAACTGATTTGGCTGTCTTTGTCTTTTAAATGGCTGAAGCCCATCTCACCTACCATTCCCAAGTTTAGTGACTGGTCAGTAATTGCCCACCAAGAGATCTGATCAGTCAAGGAGCCCTACTCTGAATTTTTTTCACAGATACTTCTCAGTCTCCTCACCCCAGAACATCCATCCCTCTTTCCCTTCAGCTTACCTTCTGCCATGGGTGAGTTCCTCCCAAAAACTTAATTGTATTTTTATCTCCAGTATGTAGCACAATGCCTGGCATATGGAAACTGTTTAATAAATATTCCTTAGCTTGATTTGATTCTATTTAGATGTATCTCACTCTCATATCAGTCAAGAGAAGGACTAGGCTGGTCAAATGAGGAGGGGGATTTTTAGGAGGGTAATGCAATGTTCTTAGGATTCTAGACTGCTACCAGAACAAGAGTCAGGGAATCCCCCAAACACTAAACAAGAAAGTACTCTATTCCCTTTCACACACTGTCCTACTACTAGACCACACTGGGATCTAAGACTTTAGACAAAGGTTGTTTTCATCAGCATCTTTTTCTCCTCATTCATTCTTCCTTAACTTTCAGCATCAATAGACTAATCAATCCACAATAGACTAAAATGCAATAGACTAAAATGCACCTGATGTGATGTTAGGTGCTAGAAACACAAATACCAAGAATGAAACAATCTCACCCTCAAGGAGTCTATATTCTAAAATTTCTTACAAATATACAGATCTCTTTACAATATAAGAGAATCAATCAATAAGAGAGAGGGACAAATACCTACTATATGTCAAATGGTACATAGGTGGTGCAATGGATAGATAGAGCACTAACCCTGAAGCCAAGAAGACTTGAGTTCAAATATGTCATCAAGTACTAACTGTGTTATTTTGCACAAGTCACGCAATCCTGTTTACCTCAGGTTTCTCATTTGTAAAGTGAGCTGGAGAACAAAATGGCAAACCATTCCAGTATCTCTGCCAAGAAAACCTCAAATGGAGTCATTAAAAAATTGGACATGACTGAAATGACTGAACAAAAAAAAAATTCCAGTCATTGAGCAAAGCACTTTGCAAATATTATCTCATTTGACCCTTACAACAACTTTATGAAATATTATTATCCCCATTTTACAGGTAAGGAAACTAAAATAGTAAAAGATCAACTGGTTTGCACAGCATCACATAACTAGTAAATGTCTGAGGCTAAATTTGAACGGGTCTTCCTAATTTAAAGGTCAAACTATCTGGGCTTCTGGGCTTTCTAGATACATCCTAGCTTTCTCTAAATAAGCACTTATTAAGTATCTACTATGTGCCACTAAGCTAGTGCTTCCTAAATAAGCATTTATTAAATACCAGCTAGTATGTTAAATACTAGGGATACAAGCTTTTTTAAGTGAAGCAATACTTGCTCTCAAGGAGCTTTCTTGTGGGGAGGGCATAGATATAGCATAATATATTTAATGTACATAAGTTTTATATATACATATGCATAAACCTCAAGTATTATTTAAACCAGTGGTGTCAAACTCAAATAAAAAAACCAATAATTCATAATGAAGATCCCTGTAGGCTACATATTGAGTTGGTTTTAAAATGTAATGCTATGTTTTATTATATCTTATTTATTTTGTTAAATATTTCCAATTACATTTTAATTTGGTTCCTCCTGCACTCTCGAGTGTGTGGCCAACCTAGCAAGCAGCATGTTTGATACCTCTGATTTATTTATTTGTTTGTTTGTTTGTTTATTTATTTATTTATTTTGCTTTTTGCTGAGGCAATTGAGGTTAAGTGACTTGCCCAGGGTCACACAGCTAGGAAGTGTCTGAGATCAGATTTGAACTCAGGTCCTCCTGACTTCAGGGCTATCCACTGTGACACCCAGCTGCCCCGATACCTCTGATTTAAAGAGTTCCTCTTAAATGTACTTATATGCTAGTTTTCCAATCCAAACTAGAGACATAAACATAACATATTTTGAAGAATTCTTTTCTCCCTACTTTCTTTGGTGTAAAGATCTTTATTATATGTATAACATATATATATATATGTAATATGTATCACATACATAATGCTATGTATGTGAGTACTCAGAATAATGAGTGTAATACAAAATGAATTGGCAGATTTGGGTTCAATATAAGAAAGAATTTTCTAATTATTAAAGTTATCTGAAAATGAATAGGTTGCCTATTTTAGTTAGTTACGTTGATCAAAAGTTGAATAAATATTTATTAGGAATTCATAAATCTGGAATGGCATTGGACTAAATGACCTCTCAGGTCACTTTCAACTAAGGGCTTTTATGATTCATGATATGGTGGCAATTACTATAGGTCAATACATTTTGCATAGAAAGGCACTATAACCAATCTTATTTGACACTTATCCAGTATTATACTATACCAAATTTTCATCTATAATTAGATTAAAATGCAATGAAAACTAATCAAATGTTTTATATAGATGAATAAAGGAAGGAAGGAAGGGAGGGAGGGAGAGAAGGAAGGAAGGAAGGAAGGGAGGGAGGGAGAGAAGGAAGGAAGGAAGGAAGGAAGGAAGGAAGGAAGGAAGGAAGGAA
>JAJPUD010009629.1:0-16235 GCA_023553655.1 Myrmecobius fasciatus
GAGAGAGAGAGAAACACAGAGAGAGAAACAGAGACAGAGAGAAACAGAGACAGAGACAGAAAGAGGGAGAGAGAGAGAGAGAGAAATAGAGAGATAGAGACAGAGAAATAGAAAGACACAGAGAAAGACAGAAACAGAGAGAAGTGGAGACCTCCAACAGTTTTTACAATGGAAGTTAGAGAGAGGCATAGGAATTAAGAGGTTGTCATTAGTGTGGATTGAGTTACAGGCACATATGCACACACATGCCATTTCAAATACTTTTCACCCCCTTTCCCCTCTTTCTTCTCCTTCTTCCAATTTCTGCTCCTGCCCTTTCCTTTTAGCTACATTAAAAAAGAGATTCACTAAGTTCAGTATATTGAAGTTGGAAGAAGCTGGTTTGACTGGGAACCATGAACCCTTTTTCACAACAAATTGAATTCAAAACACACACACACACACACACACACACACACACACACACACACACATGCAAGCAGAGAGAGAGAGAGAGAGAGAGAGAGAGAGAGAGAGAGAGAGAGTCAACACACTATACTGAACTCCACTATATCCTTAGTGAATAAATGGAAAAATAGTAAGGGATTATCATGAATTCTGGAGCCAATTTTTTTTCTTGTGAATATGTATCATTCAAAACTTTCTATTTCTAAGATAGCAACTCCCTCCTTGCTTTCTTCCAAATTGAATTAAGCTCTTTGGCAAAAGGAGGAAGTGGTGCTCCCCATACTTTGTAAAAGGCTGTATCAAAATAAAATGAGCACATTACTGAGGTTTTTGTCAGCTTGAACTAACACCTGCCACACACAAGGTCTTTAGCCTTTCATGCACATCATAACTTCAGTCTAAATTTAAAGGAACAGGGAAGGCAATAGAGCAAAGCTACCCAGATGTTGTGCGGTCTGTGCAATTGTAAATTTAAAAGTACCAGCTTTCCATCCAGATTTTAATGCACCAGAAACTATATATGAAAATTCCAAGACACACTGGATTATTGAAATGTCTGGCCATTTCTATATGAATTTTGGAACAGATGTATAGAGGTAGGCAATAAAGCTGTGATAATAAGGAACATTTCCACATCATCTCACAAAACTACTAATCTATAATGAAGACAAAAAATATTCAGTGGAGGAGGGTGGTTTTCATTATTTTAGTTCAGCTCAGTGTTGAGCATCCAAATACCTTATTTGACTTTACTAGTAGTATCAAAAATTTGGGTGAGTCTGTGACATTTTATGTAGCATAATACAGGTGAAAAGAGCTAAGAAATGTGATTTACATCAATTTCTTTAATGATTGGAAACTATATAGAGACATGTCCTTAGCTAACCTATTCAGTCTCTGGCAAATACCTGCTTTGGTCCCATAAGATGCCCAACATGGAATCCAAGAAACTAGTAATACTTGAAGCTACTGTGTGACTTAAAGTGTGAGAGCAATTATAAAGCTCTCTGCTTTGGGGAACAGTGGCACAATAATAATTGGAGATTTAGTTTTATAGACTGGTCTCATTTGCCTGTTGGCCTTATGGTCAACTCTCATGCATTGAGATGGTTATCCAATGGAATGGAGTTTCTCATTTTGCATTATCTATTTTCCCATTTGTGTTTAGTTTGATCTGTTTGATAATTCTTATGTCTGAGACTGAGCTGAGAAAGTAGCAGCCAGAAAGGGAAATCTGGGTTTGATCTTAATCTTTTATAACCTTATCAGCTGCACCACCATCAGAAGTTTCCTAAGCATAGTAAAGCAAATTATTGGAATATTGGACCAGAATATAAGGTGACCTTATCTTATGGCCAGGAGAGCTTGTTAAATCCATTTGTATAAGCTATTTCCTTTGATCTTCACAACAACCTGGTAAGGGATCTCTCTTCTATACTGAGATAAACTGAGGTTCTGAGCCATTTGCCTATTATCATATAACTAGTGCTAAAGCACAGTTTGAATCCAAGTCTTCTTTACTTCATGTTCTAACACTTTATCTGCTCTTTTACACTTGCTTGATGAACTATGATTATCTGTGTAATATGCTATAAGTAGCACATATATAGTATATATACATACATATATACACACAAATACACACATAGCCATATCTATTACTATTTATACATATTTATACAAAGGCTAGGCCATGAAGGCTTTAAAAAACATTGTCCTAAGAAAAATAATATGAGAAGTAGAGGAAGGTCTTCACTGTATTGAGTAGATTCCCTGTGGAGGATTTATGGGAGGACATGAATAAGCATATCAGAGAATAAAATAATTGGCATGGGTTCCTATCAGCACTGTTGGAGGGAATAGCCACATAGATGAGACCATAGACTCATCAGAGAATAAAAGCTGATTTTTCTCACTTGTGGATCTGGAGTTGTTCAGGAAGGTTCCCCTGGGTTCTGAGCTATTTATACAGAGGGGAAAAGGTTAAGAGTAAAACTAGTCTATTCACCTCAAATAGGTCTTGAAGTCAAAGGAAACATAAAACTTAATGACTAAGTGCACTTTCTTTAATTATAGTGTAGGCAGTCCCTCCTAACAGAAAAATATCTATGATTTCATGAGCAATTTTTAATACTTTGGCAATAGTAGGAGGACTAGAAATGGCTTTGGGGGTTCTCAGATTCCAAGTCTGAGTACTGTGGGGAAGGGGAGAAAGTAAAGAACAGATAGTTCACCAAGGAAGTATAAACACCAATAGCTGAAGAGCTGTATATAAAAAAGCAGGTGACTTGCCCAGGGTCACAAAGCTAGGAATTGTCATAGGCCAAATTTAAACTCAGGTCCTCCTGACTCCAGGGCTGATGCTCTCTCATGCCACTTAGCAGTCCTCACAAAATACATAATTCAGGGTGTAATTGTTTGCAAGGATTATTTTTCCCTTGCATTTAGAAAACAGTAAAATTATTAGAAACTCTGGAATATAGGGAATTATTTTGATAATTTTTTATCTTCAACATTGTACAATTTTCCAAAACATAATTTGTGAGCGTTTGTTTTCATAGTCCTGTAGTCCATCAAGAAATAGATCAGGTCAGCCCTTAAGATTTGTCCTTTGCTATACACTTAGAAGGGCCCTTCACACTCAGACAAACAAATAATGAAAGCAAAGGGAAACAAATTACAGAGAAAATATATGCCAACCTTGCAGGACTGATCTTAGAAAAGTGATTTAAAGACTTGAAGATGTTATATAGATAGAATAATCCAATAAACATCCACTAAGCAACTATTATGTGTTAGGCACCATGCTAAGCACAGGGATATAATCAATAAAAAACAATCCATGACTTCAAAGAGCTTACAATTTAACGAGAGAGGACAACACATGAAAGAAGGCAGGAAATGGGGGTTCACTATGGGGGACACTATGGGGTACCTGGTAAGGGCCTTTCTTGTTCCATGGAGTTGAAACCAGACAGGACAGCAGAGGCAAAGCAGAGTGAGTCCAATTTCTGCCCTCTATAGATAAAGGCATTGGAAGGAATTTGGGACTCCTCTTCCAGACCTGTAATCAGGGGAGCTGGGAGGCTTAGAGAGATGGTGTCAATGAAAACTTGAGTTAGCAGCATGACAAAGATACTAAAAGTGATGAATTTATCCTGAAAGAGGACATCTTGTTTCTTGGGATTGAAACTAGGCCAAACAGCAGGTGCAAAATGGTGTAATTATTATTATCATTATTATCTCTGCTTTGAAAGAACCAGTCAGGCCCCTTTTCCCCTCATTGTGTACCTCCACCTGCATGCTTACCCAACTAAATATCATTCATCTGTTTTCTTGGAGAAGATTTCTATAATTGCTTTGCAATTCTCAAGGAAAATCATTCTCACCACTATTAGAGAGAAACTCAAAATCTACCATGGAGGAGGTTAGAATTGGATTTGGTCAAAAGCAAATGACAAATTCAGTGAGAAGACTTTTTTGGTGCCAACTCACACATGAATCAAAAGTATAACCTTTTACTTCGGAGTTAATATTTGCTATATTACTATTATTATTAATATATTACTATATATAATGACATAATTGAACATGACCTCAGTGGAGTCTGGGAATTGTCATATGTAGACTCTACCACCCACCTATTAGCTGAATGAACTTGACTTTGAGGAAAATTGCTCCTGCAGCCAGAAGAAAATATCTGCTTTCTACATAAGTAAGGGGTTCTTGAAGGGAAAAGATTCTTGGTGATTCTGAAGTTCAAGATTTTCCAGGTTTATAACGTTGGCAAAGTGGTTTGAAATCCTTAAGTGAGAGAGAAAAACAATAAAAATTATAGAATCAGTATGGAACAAACCCTCTTTCTTGTTAGTAAATACCTAAAATCATAAGATCTGATACAGTAGGTCACAGTTGTGATTCAGCTACACTACAATTTGTACTTCCATAATAGACTTAGCAATTTACTAAAGGACATTCTTTCTTTTATTTTTCATTTTCAATATATATTTTATTTTCCCTCAATTACAATTTTCCCTCAATCATAATTAAAATAATCTTTAGACATTTAAAAAAAAGTTTTGAGTTTCAAATTCTCCTTCCTTCTCCCTTCTTCCTAAAACAGTAGGTAATCAGATATAGTTTATATATGTCCAATTGTGTAAAATATTTCTACATTAGTAATTTTGTACAATTAGATTTGAATAAAAGAAAAAATAATGAAAGAAAATGAAAAACAGAATTCTTCAGTCTGTAGTAAACATCAGTTCTTTCTTTATGGGTGGAAAGTATGCTTCATCATTAGTACTTTGGAATTGTCTTGCACTGTATTGCTGAGAATAACCAAGTCATTCATAATTCTTCATCAAACAATATTGCTGTTATTGTGCACAACATTTTTTTGGTCCTGCTCACTTTACTTTGCATCAGTTCCCATATGTTTTTCCAATTTTTTCTGAAACCATCCTATTTGTAATTTTTAATAGTACAATGATATTCCATTGTAATTATTAGCCATTCTCCAACTGATGGTCAGTCTTTGATTTCCAATTCTTAATCACCACAAAATGTTACTATATTTTTGCCTTTTGCCTTTTATTTTTTGATAAAGAACTTTCTAACTTTTGATTATATTTAATTTTTAAGATAATAATCCTAAACCATTAGTTAAAATCAAGAAACAAGCATTTTAAAAATTAGTTGTGACAACTAATATTTTCTTTTTAAAAAATTTTTTTATTTGCAAAACATATGTATGGGTAATTCTTCAACATTAACCCTTACAAAGCTTTTTGTTACAAATTTTCCTCCCTATTCTCCACCCCTACTCCCCACCCCTCCCCTATATTGCAGGATATCCCCTACATGTTAATTATGATAAAATACTTGACAAATCGAATATATGTATACATATATCCACACTTATCATTGTTGTGCAAGAAAAATTGTATCTACAAGAAAGAAATATCAGATAAAGGAAACACAATGTAAGCAAACATCAATCGAGAGTATGAAAATGTTATATTGTGGTCCACATTTCATATCCCTCTCCCTAGGTGTATATGGCTTTCTTCACTGAACAATTGGAACTGGTTTGAAACATTTCATTGTTGAAGAGAGCCATGTCCATCAGAATTGATCGTCATATAAGTATTATTGTTGCTGTGTATAATGATCTCCTGGTTCTGCTCATTTCACTCAGCATCAGTTCATGTAAGTCTCTCCAGGCCTCCCTGAAATGATCCTGCTGGACAACTAATATTTTCAAAGTACTTTTGGGGTGTCTACTGCAATAAAATTGTTCTTAATTTTTAAAAAAAAAATTTAAATTTTTCATTTTTACAGTTACATGTAAAAATAAATTTTCTTTTTTTGGGGAGGTTATGTATGTGCATTCTTAATATGTTGCAGGAACTGTGCCAAGATGCTAGGGGATATAGGTCCTGAACTCAAGAAACTTATTTTCTAATGGGGAAGATGACACATTAAGGGGAACTAGAAAGTATTGAGTGGAGGGAAGTTTGGAAGCAGTTGAGAAATGACTCAGAGGCCTAGTTTTTTTTTAAAAAAAAAAAAAAAAAAAAAGATTAGTTGAAAGCTCATGTATAATAACCTGGCATCCGAGGGTGTGGTACAATCCAGGTTTCTGGTAATAGTGAGAAGGGAAGAAGAAAGATAAAAATGATAGTAGAAAATAGATACATAGCTTAGAGATGGCAGAAAAGTGACAATGAAGCCTGGTTCTGGATAAGTAAAGTGTACTGTCACTAGAAAAATAAACAAGAAACTTCTCATAGTTTCTACTTTCTTTTAGTAAAAACAATATTTCCAAAATTCATTATTTTTCTTTTGCAATCACATTTCTCATAGGGTCAACCTATAAAATTCAAATGTTGAAACACACACTATTGAGCTTTTAAAAGTGGTCCTTAGAAAAATATGGGTGAAAATTTCAATAATCCTGGTGTTCAAATAGGAACAATTAAAATATATTGATGTCTTTTGCTGTCACCACCATTTTTGAACCTCCCCAGCGAACCATACATTGTAACAAAAAATAAAAAAGAGGGTGGAAAGCAATTAAAAAAAAAACTATCACATCAATTCACTATGACAGTTACATATATATAATGCTCCTCACCCAATCTATATGTCCTCTTTTGGGCAGGTGCTACTTTTTCTTTCTTTGGGTCTAAGGTTAAGACCATTTTTCTTTAATATATCCTTCCAAGATTAATATTTCTCCTAGCTTTGTATTTATGATAATAATTCTATTTTAGCTATAGGGGCAGAATTATGTGTTTATAATTCTCTTGGTAAGGAATAGGCTTATTCTCAAAGAGTTTCCATTATACTAGGGAATAAAAGTTATACACATACAAGTAAATGTCAGATAATTTAAGGAGAGAACAATAACATGGGAAGAATCAGAAAAATATGGAACTGGGTATCCTCACCTGAGCTGAGCTTTAAGGGAAGATAATGGTCCTATAACATAACAATGAAGCAGGAGAGCATCAACTTGCAATTAGCAGACCACTTCATTATTTTTTTTTATTTCTCCAGTGACTAACATAGTACCTAATATAAAAAATATATATTTGTTGATTCCTTGATTGTTTGAGAAATTATGCTTAGGTAGAAAATATGAACTGAGTTTGAATTCCAAATCTGCAATTTGGGAAATCACTTCCCCTTTCTGAGTCTCATTTTCCTAATCTTCAATATGTGACCTCTAAGGTTCCTTACAACCTTAAATCTTATGTATTAGATATCTTGTATTTTTATGGGTTATTGTTGCATTATTTTGTTGTTATTATTCATTTTATTATAAAGATTATTTAAAAATTAAAAAGGAGAGTTGTAGATATCCATGAATTTCTGTTATGCACAATTTTATTGTCTCCTCACTATATATACCTTTGGCTTTTTGAGGGATATAATTTGAATTTTCAATGAGAGTTTCAACATTGTTCTGATTATCTAACCCCTTCTAGACTTCTTTGTTCTAGCTTCTATTTTTTGAATAATTTTTTGATTTCTTTTCTTCCTTTTGTTGGGCATAAGAATCACTGCCATCCCTAATTTACTTTCCTGAAGTAACTCCTGACTAAAAAGAAAAAAAAAGGCTTCATTTTGAAGAAACAAATATAGCCCCCAAAATAAAATTCATATATTGGGTGTGTCTAAAAGGTACACGTCTTATACTCCATCTCTTTTTCATCTTCTTTGTGCCAACAGAGAAAAAGCATAATTTATCACCAATCACAAATCAGTGAATCAACAAAAAATTACCAAGTGCCTAATATGTTCAAGATACTATACTAGGCATAAAAAACTAAAAATAAAATTAATAAAACATTCCTTACTCACAAAGAATTAATATTCTGAGGAGACAACAAAGACATATAAATTATATAACTACAAAGAAAATAAATACAAAATAACTAAAACAAGGTAGTTTGTAACAATCTGATATCAACCTTTTTTTTCAGCTTTATTGGACATACTCCCATTACTAACACACACACACATTCTCTATTACCCAGACAAACAAGACTTCTCTCTGTTCCTCCTACATGATATTCTATCTCTCAGCTCTGGACTGCTTTGTCATCCACATCAGAAACACAATCCTTCCTCACCTTTGCCTCATAGACCCTGTCTCTTCCTTGATTATGAAACTGATGCATCATATTTCATATTAAAACTTTCTCATTCCTTCAACTGCTACAAGAGAGTTTGTGTGTGTTAGTAATGGCAGTATGTCCAATAAAACTGAAAAAAATATATTGACATCAGATTGTTACAGGTATTTAAAAGTTAAACAGAGGAGTTTGTGTGATCCTTGAAGCAACAGACTTTACTAGATTTATTTGGTAGGTGAGTGACATGACATGTCTACACTTAAAAACAAATTATACTGGCATCATAGCATAGGATGGACTGAAGTGGAGAGAAATTGACAGCAAAAAGACCAAAAAAAGAGGGTATGGCAATAATCCAGGTGAGAAATGGTCCAAAAATAACTATATGATGGAAAAAACAGATTGGGCATGAGAGATGTTGCAAAACAACATTTTCCTTGGGTATGTGGGATGGGATAAAATACAATTCAAGGATAAATCTAAGCTTAAAAGAATGGTGGTACTTTCAACAAAAAAAAAGAGAAGTTTGAAAGAAGAGTGGGTTTGGAAGGAAAGATGAAGAGCTTTGTTTTGGATATTTTTTTTTGAAAAGATGTCTGGGACATCCATTTTTAAGTGTCCAATCAGGAAATGATGATATAGGATCACCAAGTAAGAAACTGGGGCTACAAATCATTGATTTTAGAGATGATTATTACACTCACGGGAGCTGATCCCAAGTCTTCAAGCAGACAGTACAAAAAAGAAAAGAGTAAGTTTAAGATACAGCCCTTTTTTGAGGCTCTGAACTATTCTGGAGCTTGACCCATTCAGCTTATCATACACAAAAAAGGAATATTTAAACAAGCTCCCTATCCATAGGAAAATTTTCTTCCATCTATACATTGTTCAAACTATCTTTCACGACACTGGCAAAACACTTCTGCAATATATGTCTATTTTCAGTCTTCTTTATTATTTATAATCAGAGGATTTTTCAAAGCTATTTCTGATTGCAACTATCAAGGAATCTCATAAGTTTTGAATGTATACATAGGAAGGAATTTTTTTGGAGGAGAGTCTTCAAGGGTGCTTTTTGTTTTATATAGTCAATTTTTTGGTAATAAGCAAGCAATAAACACAATGAGGTCCTTTTTATCTTCACTTTTCTGTCAATTATACCAATACAAAGATGTAGTAAGATATGATCTGCCAAAAAATGTTTTTGAACACTTTCCTCTTCAATTTTCATTTATAAGAAAGATTCAGGATAGCTTTTTATACATATTTGTAAATCATTCTCATAAAAGTTTTTATGGAAGCAAAGAAATAGGCATTTTGGTCACTACCATTTTTTGGAAGAGAATACAAACCATTTGTGATTTTTTTCTTAATTATCTATCACTGCCCTTTCAAGTATCTTGAAAATTAATTCCTTGAGGTTTCAAAGTTTTATTACCTTTTAGATGGATTTTTTTTCTGTTTTCTTGATCAGAGCCAACTACTTTTGTTATCTCTAATTTTCTTTATTGTTATTTCTGCTTCTTTATGAAGCCACTTTAAGGAAAGAATTATTAGAGCTCGTTTGAATATGAATATGTCATGGATAATGAAAATAACCTAACAGATATGCTAACAGATTTGCTTAATCTTACATCTATTTGTTGCTTCCATTTGTATATAGAAATGTTCTTGAGATGACTTGGTTTAGTTGGGTGCCAAGGTAAACTTTTTACAGACTTGTTTTCTCTCTCCCTGTTCTTGATCATTTTAGGAGGTGTTTCTGTATAGAGTGTTCCAGTATCGATTTTTGTAATATTTTGTAAGTTAGTTTATCTAAAATTAAAATTATCCTTAACAGTCATTTTTTAAAAAAGACTTTTTATTATTTAACAAGTGAAAAAACATTGTTTTCATATCACAAAGTAGGAAAGCAAAAGATAGTTGTTGTACAAAGCCATAAATTACTATTACATAATCCTGGAATTTTGGGGTATGTGTGTGTGTATGTGTGTGTTTTAATCCTGGGCTTTTTGAAATATGTGTGTGTGTGTGTGTGTGCATGTGCATGTGCGTGTGTGTGTGTAATATATTCAACCTCTTAGTTTCAAAAATGTCCTTTTTTCTTCTGAATTTTGTTCTGTTTATTCCTGTGCATTTGCTTTAACATGATTTAATGGCCCTCTTTTCTTTTTTTTTTTTGGGTAACATTATTACAATCTTCCTTCTCCCACTTAAGTCCTTCTTCCTATTTCCCTCCTCCCTGACACTGGAAAAGAGAAAAATTAAGTCTTTATAAAGATTAATAGATAAGTAAAAAGGTGTGTGTGTGTAGTGTGTGTGTGTGTGTGTATGTGTGTGCACATTTGTTCATCTTGGTCACTCAGTGGATAGAGTGCCAAGCCTGAAGTCAGGCAGACATCTTCTTGAGTTTAAATCTGGCCTCAGCCACTCACTAGCTATGTGACCCTGAGCAAGTCATTTAACTCTGTTTGCTTCAGTTTCCTCATCTGTAAAATGACCTGGTAAAGGAAAGGAAAACCACTCCAATATCTTTGCCCAGAAAATGAAATCAGGAAGACTCAGACACGACTGGAATGACTCAACAAGCCAAAGAAAAAACAAAAATTGTACACATTTGTCACACCATGTCCTTTTACTTGGTAAGAACATCAAGTCTTTGCAACCTGAATCATTTTCTAAGATTCTTTAGTTTTTTTTCATTATGGTAATCTGTTTTAGATCAGTTATATTACTATAGGAAGCAGTAATAGTGATTGCTAGTGTATTTTCCTTTATACATTTCTCACCTTTAAGGAATGGTATCATATTCATCATACAATATCTTTTTTTCATCTTTACTCATCTTTCTATTTCAGTGTTGATTTTGACCTTTGCTAATACATAAGTAGCCGGGCTATACAGAGACAACTGCTTTGGAAATAACTCCCATATTAATAAAGTGATAAAGTCATTTTCTATCTGTTAAGATAAGGAAAATTTCATTTTCAATTATATTTTTCATCCCTTCCATGTTAAGTGTATTCATTATCTAGTCACAAAACTTCTAAGTCCAAGTTTGAGATCATTTTAATTTTTAATTCTAAATTATATTTTTCAACATAATTTTCTTCATCATCTTCTATTGCTACCTGTTAGCAGAAACTGAAATAGCTAACAATGATCTGTTCATTTAAACATTTTCTTTAATTTAAAAGATCAATATAGTTCTTTGTATGATATGATATTTTAAATTTGTATGTATATTTCTTTTCATGAGAAAGACCACATATTGTTTAATTCTTACTGCCTACCTTGGTGCTTTTAACATAACGGAAGATAAATAATTAATGAAATATACATAGATTGCATAGGAAAACTGAATTTAAACACTAACATGCCATATAAATGTTAGCAATTATTATTAATCATTCATTAGACTAGAGCTATCAAATTTCAGTGTTGCAAATCCTAAATTTATATGTGGCAAACTCTTTGCAGGCTAAGTAAAGAAGTTTTATTTCCAACTTTACAAGATTCTATGATCTTATTCATATGGATGGTCCTTTTACCAGGACAGATTGAACCCAATTCATGCTTCAATTCTTTTCTTTGTCCTCTTTACTTTCACAGTGAGAAAATCTTCAATACTGTGGAAGTCTTCCTCAACATTTTAAAATATATCCTTGGTACTTGGCTACACTAAACAATCCAAATATTTATCACATAGGCATTAGCAAAACTATAGTTCTGGCTGTGCATAACATGTGTTTCTGAGTATACATACACAGACATACAAATCTGGAAGAAGCAGAGCTAGATTTTTTTCCCCTTTTTAAAGCCCTGATATATTTTTTACAATAATAGCTTTTTATTTTTCAAAATACATTAAAATAAATGGCATTTATCTCTGCAAAGCACTATGTTCCAAATTTTTCTCCATCTCTCCACACTCTCTCCCCTTTTCTAGACAGCAAACTATCCAATATAAGTCAAACATGCACAATTCCTTCAAACATATTTACATATTTAGCATTCTGCACAAGAAAAATCAGTTCTAAAGGGGGAAAATGAGAAAGAAAAAAACCAAGCAAACAAAAACAACAAACAAAAAGGTAAGTATGTTGTGATCCACATGCAGTCCCTGTATACTTCTCTCTGGATACAGATGATCCTCTCCATTACAAGTCTATTAGAACTGGCCTGAGTCACCTCATTTTTGAAAAGATATAAGTCCATCATAGTTTATCATCACATAATCATGTTGTTGCTGTACACAATGCTGTCCTGGCTTTACTCACTTCACTCAGCATCAATTCATGTAAGTCTCTCCAGGCCTTTGTGAAATCAATCTGCTGATCATTTCTTATAGAAAAATAATATTCTATTGCATTCATAGTAACTTACTCATGCATTCCCCAACTGATGGATATCCACTCAGTTGCCAGTGGCTTGCAGACAAAAAAAAAGGATTGCTATAAACCTTTTTGCACATGTGGACCCTTTTCCCTTTTTATGATATCTTTGGGATTCAAACCCAGTAGAGACACGTCTTGACCAAAGGATATACACAGTTTGATAACACCTTGGGCATAGTTCCAAATTGTAGAACTAGGTTGTTTTTTTTTAAGTCTTCTATAATTTAGACTTTTTGCTAATACAAGGGGTCATTGCTATTTGAGAGAAAGCATCTGAGTGTTAACCCCATTCATCCAAGTCACCACAGTTACTAGGTAAAGTTTTGTTTTAGACAAGATGCATATTTTCAGAGGGAACACTATTAATATATAGATCCACTGCTATTCTGCAATTTATAATCTTAAAAAAATTTCCTGGGATACCTGAAAAGTTAACTGATTTTGTGTCTCAGCAGAATTGAACTCAAATCTTCCCAGTTCTGGTGTTATTTCTCATTGCATGTCGATGATCCTTCCTAATGAGGGCTAAAGAAACAGAAGGTTTCATAACATAAAATATTCACAATAAACTGATAATTTGTAAAACAAGTTCCTAGCCAGTCTTCTCCATTTAAAGATAGCATCAGTTTCAGATTATTAAGAAATGATTCAAATATGAAAAGATTAAAAAAGGTTCTTGGGACAATTGATGAAGGCCTTAATTATTTTTCCAGTCCTGAACCTTTCTGTCTAGTCAGGATTATTCATGTCAGCCACAGGGAGGTGGCTGAAGTTAGAGGATCATTGGAATGCTGAGTTAAAGTAGACTAAGCTGATCAGATGGTGGGTCACCAGGCTTCCCAATGGGTAAGGTAAATTAGACCAGGTGAGAAATAGAGCAGATCAAAACTCCTGGGCTGATCAGAACAGGGATCAGGTCCATGAATAATTGCTGTGTTTCCAGTCTGGACAAGAGAGGGAGACTCAATTTCAATAAACAACAATAATACAAATGATCTTTATTATGACTGCTTTGCACAAAGGCAAATGTGAAGTAGAGGATAAATATGAAGTAGAACTCATATAGAACTATCATATAATTTTGTCCCTATTTCCCACAAAATAATATAAAGACCCCAACACCTGATTTATTTTTTGCTCTAAGAGAACAAATACATCATTTTAGCTAAAACAAATTCTCTTTAAGATAAAATAATCTCATTTTCATGATATTTACTACATTTTTTAGAATGCAGTGCTCATAAAATCCCTTTCCCATTCCTAGTATTTTTTTTTATGAAATCTTAATCCTTATTTTAAGTGTATTCATTTTAAGTGGATTTTTGTGTGATCAATTAAAATCAGCTAATGAGATTCACTTATAATTCAGAGGACTTTATTCACATTGTATAAATTAACAAAGAAATATTATAATACAGAACGGGAAGAATGATGAATTTGGAGCTAGAGGATGTCTAACATAGCTCCAACTCTAAATATTATGATTTTCTCATATACTGCAAGATCTTAATTAGTTAAGAAGAGTAATATAGTTAAGTAATCTGCTATTTGTGTTCCTGGGACACCAACTAATTGCTAGATTCCTGTTTTTTTTTTTTTCTATAGATACCTTCTTCATAGGGTATGAGACTTCTTCTTTTCACTCCAAACCTTACAGTCAGTTGGAAGATGGTGGCAGGAGAGTTCATAATATGCTTTTGACGTTGGAACATTCAGGAAAGAGTTCAGATTTACTAAAAGCCTAACTGCATAAATCAGTAAAAACTTCATTTCTGTTTTTAATTAAAATAAATATGATTATTTCCCTCATTTATTCAGAGTATTTACAAACATTGCTAGCCTAGCTTTACTTTTTATCTCTTGATCAAAATGGTGCATTATTATAAAGAAAAGGGAGATAACACAGTGAGGCAGTAACTTTAAAAAGATTGGGTTTTGTTTGTTTGTTTGTTTATTCTGAATGTAGAAAGAACGGATGAAAGGGGGGAGAAGGGGAAGTGTCCTCTTTATTCATTGCACCCAAAGCTTCTCATGAAAGCCTGGGAGAGGAGTGAGCGTATTGATAGTATGGCTGCCTCTAGGATTAGGTCCTCTCAGTTGGAAAACAAGCCATATTTAAATGGAATGTTTTTCCCAGTTGGAGAGGTCTGAAGACTCTCTTTTGATGATTTGTTATAATGATGATGATTATTTTTGGGTTATTATGGGAGTTTATTAGTGGAGTTATAGGTAACATTTTGGCAGAGTTTTCATTATAAGTGGCTATTTTTATAACATGCCTATAAAAGTTTACTTAGGTTGGAAACTTGATATACAAAATTCTATCCAGGAGTATTTTCTTTTAAAATAGAATTTTTGAAAATATTTTTATAAATAAAATTGTTCTAATTTCCTAAGTTTATATGAGTGTTTTTAAACAATAGAAATAGGTCACTTGTGTTGGCTTTTTAGCACATGCTCCATTGGCTATGAATTTAAACAAGATTTCATAAAATTTTGATTCTTTACACTAAGATTAGTGAAATTAGAGATGCAATCTTAGAAGGTCTAATCTTGGCATCGCAGGCCAAGATCTGAAGGAGACCTTAGAAGTTTATCTGGCCTTTCATCCTCATTTTAAAATGAGAAAACTGAGGACCTGGGACATTGGTTGTAACTTGCTTAAGGTCATAAAAGTACTAGGTAGCAGACCAGGGGTTTGAATATACATCTTTAGATTTCAAATGCAGTACTCCTTCCACTGTGCCATTTTGATGTATAAATAAAGAGATTGTATGGCAAGAAGGAATGGTTATCTTTACACAAAATAAAAAGAGACTAGATGTGACATGTAAAAAATAGTCACCTTTTGGAAAAATTATCACCCACCATTTTTATTATGCATTTTGCTTCTAAATGTGTATAATCACCCTTTCACATTTATCTGATAAATAATGTGATTTTTATTACATATTTGCATCATTAATTACAGTAAATTAATGAAATAAGATCAGACATCCATTATTAGTAGAATGTTACCTTTTTAAAAAAAAATAAGAGATTTTTAAATAGACCAAAAAAAAAAAGAATCCTTTGAATTATACAGATTTGTTCATATCTGTGGGCTAACTTTACGTGAAACAGGAAAGGAATGGAGCAGAGCATATGGATTTGAAACTGTAAGGGTAAAATATAATTATATGGCTTAATGTTTGGCAAAGGCTTGAATTGTTGCCCTTGAGAAAGAAGTCATAAGATTTATAATTGCAAGCAGCAATGAATATCTGTTTTGTATCAAAAAGATGAAAATACTCTAGTTGGAACATTACTTCCAATTGTATACTGGACTCTCAGTTCAATATGAAATCCTAGTGGTGGTGGGGAGTCATACCAATTTTTCCGTTCCAGGTGGTTTAACTTCTGGAGTTTTCCCTTCATAATTGTATACTCTGTGGTTCAATTATTTATCTGTGATTTTTTGGAAAGTGGAGTGGTTAAAAAAAAGCCACAGTAGAAAACAGGCAATTCTAGTATCCTAAACTATCCATGTCTTTTATAATGTCATTATCTTTTCATGTAAACCTATCCTTATTCCAAACATCTCTGTTTTGTCAAAGGCACAGCCATTCTTCCAAATTGCTATAATCCTCAACTCCTTACTTAGTCCCTTTCATCACATATGTCCAATTAATTGCTGTTTTATCCTCTATCTTTAACATTCAAACCTTTCTCCCTCTTTATAAAATTATCATCTTTTTTCAAGCTC
>JAJPUD010009629.1:16245-72440 GCA_023553655.1 Myrmecobius fasciatus
ATGGGTATTCTTCTTTTCATCTTTGGTCATTAAGGCAACACAGCTTTCTCTATATTCTTCATGCATGATACCCTATTAATCATCTTTATACATCTGTAATGGTTGTCCCTCATTCTTGGAATATATTCTGTTTTACATTTACCTCATAGAATCCCTCTCTTTGTGTGTGGCATAAATCAGGTTCTATATCCTAAGTAGCTGATTGCCTCAACTGGTATTGTTTTCCCTTAAAAACTACTTTATATTTAACTACCTACATTTGTATGTATTTCTTCTCTTTATATTTATTTTGCATATATTTATAGATACTTTAGTTAGAATATGAAGTCCTTGACAATAGGGATTGTTTTATTCTTCAAATTTTTATCTCCAATGCTTGGTACATAACAGATGCTTAATGAATGGATTTTTGTGGCTCTCTTGGAGGAAGAAGAATTGAGATAATTATCAAGATGTAAGAAACAGGAAAATCACTGAAATTTATTTTAAATTTTTTTTGGTTGACTGATTTGGGTAGTTATTGGTGTGGGGAATTCCTAGAATAAAAATTCCTTCTATAGAATCAGATGGGCTACTGGTCTATAACTCACAGAATTGAAGAGTCATATAATATACTGAAAGGTTATGTAAATTGTTTGAGGTAATACAATGATTTTTTTGGGGGGGTGCACAAAACAATTGGGATTAAGTGACTTGCCCAGATCACACACAGTTAGGAAGTGTTAAGTGTCGAGGTCAGATTTGAAATGAGGTCCTCCTGATCACAGGACCAGTGCTGTATCTGTCTTTTAGGAATATAAATTTGGCATCTTTGTGGAGAATGGATTGGAGAATGGAGAGACTGAGCACACCTAGAGATCAATTAATATTTTGTTTCTTAATGATACCAACTAGGTTTCTAATAGGTAAATATGTTCTTTTACCACAACATTATGATTTATTTGTCTTGGATATTCTCTCCAAAGATATAACTCCATCACTCATGAACCACTCATCCATGTCTTGCTACAAATTTGTCACATGGAATCCAGTGAAGAAGCTGTGTGCCTTTCCCTCAAACTCTTAACATTTTATGAATATCAAGAGAGTATCAGAAATGCTCATTAATTATTTTTCATTCTTGCCATGGGAACCAGCCCATCTTTTTTTTCTAGTCTTACATTTCTGTGACAACATCTTGTATACCCTTTCTCCTAGAAAATTCCTCATTCACACCCTTACAACTTTCTTACTCCCACCATATTCCTCTCCATTGCCCTACAAATGATTTCCAATTTTGAATTTATAGAAACTATGTTTTATAATTTGCAATCATGTAATATTGGGCTTTTTAAAAAATTTTGCTTTTATTTGAAAGAAGATGTTGAAGTCATTAAAAGAACCAGACAGTTGCTGAAAGATAATCCAGCACACCTATTATTTAATTCTGGTTCCTCTTTGGAAGATAAAATTGTCATTCAAATTGCATATTTGTTGGTCATATTGCAAACTAAGAATAATTCACCTGTTTTTTTTCCTACTTGGGAGAATTGAACCAAACTATTTTAAATGACTATAGATACTAATTTGGAAACTCTGCTATAGTTTGAGGTTTGATTCTATAAGCATAATGAATAAAACAGAAACAGCTTGAAAAGAATCTTCAAATTAGATTTTGTGCTGAGTCTCATCATGTCTATGGCAAATGTCTTTAGCAACCATGTATTTCCCAGTTTTGCTTCAAGACTGTTTCAAAGTCATTAAAGTTTTCTTTGTGGCAATATTTTTCAAGGAATTTTGTTTAATTCTAACATATGAATCAGAGGCATCTTCTATTGTTTATATATTTTAAATTTTGCCTTTATTTTTAGTTCCAAATTCTCTCCTCTCAACTCCCTCCCTAATTCATTAAGAAGGCAACAAATACAGTAACCATTGTACATATGAAGTTATGCATAAAATGTTTCAGCATTAGTCATGTTCTAGGGGGGGAAGCAGAAAAAAAAATTTAAAGGAAAAGAAATATGCTTCAATAAGCACTCTGAATCCATCAGTTCTTTATTTGGATGTAGATAGCATTTTACATCATAAGTCCTTTAGAGTTTTGATGGATTATCTTATTGATCAGTTAGTGCCTTTCACCATAGATTATCTTTACAATATTTCTGTTACTCACTTCTCTTCTTATCAGTTTATATAAATTTTCCCAGTTTTTTTTCCAGAAAAAACTCCTTTATTATTTCTTATAGAACAATAGTATTATATCACATTCATGTATGATAACTGGTCCAACCATTCCCTAACTGATGGGAACTTACTCAATTTCCAATTCTTTGCCACCATAAAAATAAAAACATATTTACATATAGGTATAATTTTCTTTTCTTTTTAATCTCTTTGGGCTACAGATTTAGTACTGATATTTCTGAGTATGCAGTTTCATACTCCTTTGAGCATATTTTCAAAATATTCTTCAGAATGCTTGATCCAATTTATGTTTTCATCAGCACTACATTAGTGTACCTATTTTCCCACATTCTCTCTAGCATTTGTCATTTTTCTTTTCTGTCATGTCAAAACCTGAAAGGTGTGAGGTAGTATTTCAGAGTTGTTTTTTCCATTTCTCTAATTATTAGTGATTTTAAACATTTTAGATGTGTATTGATAGTTTCAATTTTTTCTTCTGAAAATTGTTCCTATCCTTTGACCATTTATCAATTGGGGAATGATTTGAATATTTTATAAAGTTGACTCAGCTCTTTATATTTGAAATAAGACGTCTGTCAGATAAACTTGACATAATTTCCCCCAGTTTTTGCTTTTGTGTTAATTTTTTTGTGCAAATCATTTTAATTTCATGCAACCAAAATTACCTATACTACTTCCCAGATAGATCCCTTCTATCTTGTGTTTTGGTTATGATTTTGCCCATAGATAATTTTTTTCATGGTCCCTTAATTCATTTTTATGTCTAAATCAGAGTGAGAGGCTGGTCTATGCATAGTTTTCTGCCAGACTACTTACTTTTCAATTTGTCCCAAAAGTTTTTGTCAAATAGTAAGTTCTTGAGCCCTAATAGCTGGGATCTTTGAATTTATCAAACATGACATTACTATGGTCATTTATACTATATATTGCATACCTAATCTATTTCATAATTTTCTATTCTATTCTCTTCCCAGTAACAAGTTTTTTGAATGATTACTGCATTGTAATATAGTTTGAAATCTAGCACTGCTAGACCACCTTCCTTCAACACCATCTCAAATATTTCTTTGATAACTGACTTCTGTTCCTCTGAATGAATTTTGTTATTATTTTTTTCACTCTATAAAATAATTATTTGGTATTTTTGTATGTCAATGAATAAGTAGATTGATTTAGGTAGTATTTTCATATTTATTATATTGGTTTAATCTTCCCATGAGAAATCAATGTTTTTCTAATCATTTAGATTTGTCTTTAGTTGGAGGAATACATAGTTTTAATGTTTCTTAGCAAGTAGGATCACAAGTGTTTTATGCTCTTTGGAGTTATTTTAAATGCAACTCCTCCTTCTGTCACATCCTTCTGAATTTTGTGGGTGATAATAGAAATTCTGCTGATTTATGAGGGTTAATTTTATAACCTACAACTTTAATAAATTTGTTAATTGTTTTGACTGGTTTTTTTTACTTAACTCCCAAATTTTCTAAGTTTACCATCATATTATATGCAAAGAGTAATAGTTTTGTTTCTTTATTAAGTTTATTGATTAAATTCCATTACTTATCTTATTTCTATAGCCAGCATTTCTAGTCCAATATTGTATTTCCTTAATTCATCCTTGACCTTAATATAAAGGCCTATTTCATCACTATTATGGATAATACTTGCTCTTGGTTTGAGAAAGATATTGCTTATTATTTTAAGAAAAGCATTTCTCTTTCTTACTCATACACTTTTAAAGGTTTTCCCAACATAACTAACTTGTTCCCATGCCTTCTTATATAGAGTCCTTCTAACTTCAATAATAATGAGAAGAAAGAAAGGAAGGAAAGAAGAGTGAAAGGATTTTCCCAACATAACTAACTTGTTCCCATGCCTTCTTATATAGAGTCCTTCTAACTTCAATAATAATGAGAAGGAAGGAAGGAAGGAAAGAAGGGTGAAAGGAAGGAAGAAAGGAATATTGTAAAAATATATAATCAAGAGCAAGAGGAAATTCATAAATCGATATGAACAAGGGAGAGTTTTTATGTTGGATTAAATTTAACTTAACATTTAAAAATATAGGCTGTAAATAATAAATCTCCATTGTTTCATGTATATTCCTTGCATCCTGTTCTTTGTAGGTAGAAATGTTTACATTTGGTAATTTCTTTTAAAAAACAAAAAAATTGACATTAACATTAAGAATTACTCAAATGGAAATGTATAAAGCATAAGTAGATTATAGAACATTACAAAAATTAGTAATGAAAAGTGCCATGAAAGATTTCATCAAAGAAATATATAATAAATTAAAATGGTCTGGTTAAAGTTATGAGATTAAGGAAGAACAGATGAGCAGCTCTTATCTATTAGTGTACCAATGGTATCTTTGTGATATCACTGAAACATTGAACGTTTTTCAGTCTGTTGGATTATGAATTTATGAACAGGAGTTGTACAGATTGGTTGGATATGCATAAGTTGTTACTCATCTTAGTGGAGCTGATATCTACATTGCTGAGATCCATGATCTATTGGATTATTGGAGGAAGAGATTCTTGGAACCAACTCATTCATTATCACATCATATTTGTAGGTGTGATTTGAGAACATAACAATTCTTTTCCCTTTGGAATATGTTTACAATAAGTATTTAAATAGAGTCATAGAATCTAGACATGGTTGGGATCATTTTGTTTAACCTTGCCATTTGTTAGAGGGAAGAATTGACCCCCCAGAGTGGTTAAGAAGAGAAGAGCCCAATTTTGAACTGCAATCATTAACTGGATCCCAGTGTCCTTTCCCAATTGACAACACACAGAGTATTGATAGAGATCATTAATACACTTCTGATAGCCAAGATGGCAGAGAAAGCAATAAATACTATAACTTTCCCATATTCACCTCAAAACAACCATAAAATAGCATTCTAAGACAATTCTGGAACAGCAGAATCAGAAAAAAAGATGGGATGAAATAATCCTTTACTCCAAAAAACTTGGAAGATCAGCAAGAAAGGCCAGTCTCACTTAGGTAAAAGAAGAATGCAATCTAGGACAGGAAGTATCCCAGCAACTCAGAAGCAAGCCCTACCTCAGCAAACCAGCAGAAGATCTTTAACTCCATTGATATGAAGAAGACAAAAACCAACACCAGGACCCCTATGTGCCTAAGCATAACTAGAGTAATGGCAGAGCCCAGCTCTGAGAAACACCCTGTCCTCTAATATGCCCTCTCTTCTATCACCCTTCCCCTTTCTTACATCCTTTCCCCTCCTACTTTCCTGCAGGGTAAGAGAGATTTCTATACTCATGTTTAGTGTATATGTTATTTCCTCTATGCCATCTGATGAGAGGAATGTTTACTTACTTCTCTTCCCATGCCCTCTTCCCCTAAACTGTAAAAGTTTTTTCTTGGCCCTTTTATGGAAGAAACATCCCACATTTCCTTTCCCATTCTCCCACCATTTGTTCAATTTTGTTGGGTAGGTGAACTTGGTTAAAATTTTATCTCCATTGCTCTCTGAAATATCATTTTCCAAGACCTCCAATTCTTTTATGTAGAAGCTGCTAAATCTTGCATTATCATGACTATGGATCCATTATACTTGAGTTGTTTCTTTCTGGAAACTTGAAATATTTTCTCCTTGACCTTGAAGTCCCAGAATTTGGTTATAATACTTCTAAGAGTTTTCATTTTGGAATCTCTTTGAGGAAGTGATCTGTGTATTCTAGAATATCAGGACAGTTTTTCTTAATAATTTCTTGAGAGATAAAGTCTAGACTTTTTTGATCATGGTTTTCAGGTAGGTCAATAATTTTAAAATTTTTTTTCCCGTATCTGTTTTCAAGGTCAGCTGTTTCTCCAGTGAGATATTTCACAGTTTTCGATTTTTTTTCATTCCTTTAGTTTTGTTTTATTGTTTCTTGATTTCTCATAAAATCGTTAGCTTCTATTTGCACAATTCTAATTTTCAAGGAATTATTTTCCTCAGTGAGTTTTTGTACCTCCTTTACTATTTGGTCAATCTTACTTTTTAAAGCATTCTTCTTATTAGTTTTTTGTATTTATTTTTGCACCACTCTCAATTCTTTCTCCAGTTTTTCCTTTATCTCTCTTATTTGATTTTCAAAATCCCTTTTGAACTCTCCCATGGCCTATGATCAATTCTGATTTTTCTTGGAGGCTTTGGATATAGAAGCTTTGATATTGTTATCTTCTTCTGAGTGTGTGTTTTGATCTTCCTTATCACCATAATAACTTTCCATGGTCAGAATCTTTTTCTCTTGTCTCCTCATTTTCCCAGCATATTTCTCAGCTTTTAGCTATTTGTTGAAGTAGGGCTCCATTTCCAAGGTGGAAGGTGCATTGTTCCAAGCTGTTTTCATAGGTCCTTTCAAGGATCTGACCACAAGCACTCTTATCTGCCCTGGAATTGTGAAGAGTGTCCTTGCTCCCCTGTGGCTGTAAGTTCTAGTGTACTGAAGCAATAGAGTGCTTCTTCAATGCTAGTAAAGAGACCTCAATTGAAGTGAGGCCTTTGGAAATTTCTGTTGTCCATTCCTGGCTTGCTGGTTGCATTTCTCAAATGTACAGGGAAGTGAGTCAAACTTATTAAAAATATATGAGTCACATAGAAGGACACAGATAGTGGGGGGAACTCTGGGTGAGGTATAAGACCCTTCAGCCCAGAGGGAACCTGCTGACAATGTCTGGTTTGGCTCTCATCTCCCCTTGGAGCATCTCACCCTTTCTGAGAAGTCAAGGGGAGCATGATCACCTGTGTTCAACTTGAAGCAAGGGATACTTATAGTAAAGAGAGGCATTTACATACCTGTAGCAGAGTGCTTATAGATAGCACTTGTGTAGTGTACTATGGTGATATAATGGCACTATAGTTGGCACATGTTCAGTGAGCTTTAGTAATCTATTTGTATTAGGTATTTAAGGGCTGAGAAGACTTGAAATAAATGGACTTTATCTTTGACCATCCACGTGGATCTCAGCCTCATCATTCCTCTACCAAGACATAGGACTTGGGCTGGTCCCAAGATCCTCCAGAGAGCTAGTCTGGAAGTATATTTTGGTATCCTAGCATGGGGGCTCTAAAACACATGGTACATTTTGGCACCCAAATTTGGGGGCATTAGAAAGAACCCTACAGAGTCATTCCCTAATTTATAAATGATCAAAAGATATGAATTATGCCCAAAAGCTATAAAATCATGAATATCTTTTAACCTAACAATACCACTAAGTGAATCTTAAAAGAGATTTTTAAAAAGTAAAGGACATATATGGGTAAAAAATATTTATAGCATTTCTCTTCCCAGAGCAAATAATTAAAAATTGATTGGATGCCCATAGATTGAGAAATAGCCGAATAAATTTTGATATGTGATTATGATGGAATGTTATTGTTTTATGGGAAATGATGAGCAGGATGCTCTCAGAAAAACCTGGAAAGTCCTCCATGAACTCAAGCAAAGTGAATACTACTCTAAAGGATTTATGATGAAAAAATGTTATCCATACACAGAGAAAGAACTGATTATATATGAATACAGATTAAAGCATATTTTTTAATTCTTTTTTTCTCTTGAGATTGCCCTCTCCCTCTACTGACAAATCTTTTCTGTTCTGACCTTCCAAATCAACTTTGGTGTCTCTGGACTAGGAGGTCTAGAAATTGCCAGAACTGCTGCTGATTCAGAGGTCCCAAGTCTGGTTTCTGCTTTGTTGGCACTGAGCCAGTTCTGGGACTGGGGCCAGGACTACACTGGCATCAGAACTATGCACACTGGATTCCTACCTTGGTGCCACAAACCTTTCATGCTGAATTACTAAGTTGTCTTTAGCTGGAAAATGTTCTGCTTCATTTTTTGGGGGGGTTCTGATGCTTTGAAATGTATTTAGAGCCATTATTTAAAGAAATTTGGAGGGGATTTGGGAACTAGCTGGGCAAGTCACTGCCTTTACTTTACCATCTTGGCTCTGCACTCAGATTTTTAAAGGAAAAGTTAAGTGAGTTATATAGGCTCATGATCAAACAAGAGAGAGGAGCATTAGAAAATATAAAATGAATAATTTTGATTATATTAAATTGAAAAGCTTTGCACAAACAAAACTAATGCAATGAAAATTAGAAGGAACACAGCACTGCTACAATTTTTATAGCATGTGTTTCTGATAAAGGCCTCATTTTTCAAATATATATAGAACTGAATCAAATTTATAAGAATACCCATCATTCTCCAACTGATAAATGGTCAAAGAATATGGACAGGCAGTTTTCAGGTAAACAAAACTATTTATAGATACATGAAAAGGTATTCCATATTACTTTTGGTTAGATAAAAGCAAATGAAAACAATTGTAAGGTACCACCTCACACCTATCAGATATATGACAAAAAAGGAAAATGATAAATGCCAAAAAGCTTGTGGGAAAATTGGGACACTAACAAACTTGGTGGAGTTGTGAATTGATCCAACTATTCTAAAGAGCAATTTGGAACTAAGTCCAAAGGGCAGCCAATTGCTGTGATCCAGCTACTCCTAGATCTGTAAACTAATCAGATCTATGTGCATCTCTTTTCATGGTGATAAAATATTGGAAACTGAAAAGATGCCCATCAATTGAGGAAGAGCTGAACAAGCTATGATATAGGAATGTAATGGAATATTATTGAGCAATAAAAGATGTTGAACAGGCAGATTTCAGACAAACTGGAAAAACTTGTAGGAACTGATACAAAATGAAATTAGCAGAACCAGAAAAACATTGTATACAGTACCAACAATATTGTGTGATGATCAACTATGAATGACTCTTCTCAGCAACACAATGATCCAAGACAAGTACAAAGGATTCACAAAGGAAAATGCTATTCACAAACAGATAAAGACCTGGTGGATTCTGAATGCAAATTGAAGTATACTTTTAAAATTTATTTTATTCTTTTTTCATTTTTTTTATTATTTTGATCAATTTCTTCTTTCACAACTGTGACTAATATAGAAATATATTTTACATGATAGTACATATATATTATATCAAATTGCCTACCATTTTAGGAAGAGGGGAGGAAAGGGGATATAGAGCAGGAGGAAGAAAAATTTGGAACTCAAAATCTTGTAAAAATGAATGCAAAAAAATTGTCTTGAAATGTAATTGGGAAAAAATAAAATATTAGCATTTTTAAAAAGAAAAAAACATTAAGATTTAAACAATTATAAAAGAAATTGTTAGATTAAAAGTTTAAAAACATTGGATCTTATCATTCTGGAGAAGACAATCTTAAAAAGCAACTCAGTTATGATCTTCAGTTATGTTATGAGTTGACAAGACAAGAAGAAATTGACTTAAAATTGTAAGTGCAAGATTTAGATGGAAAATAAGAACTTCTGAGACATAAATATGCAGCCTTAAGTGGGTAACTAATGGATACTATGGAGTCTTTTCTGGATGTCTTTCCAAACAGGAATAGATTTCTGTCTGGATGATTTAAATGTGGTCCTGAATGTTAGAGGGGAGATGGTCCAGATATGTTTCCAGTTCCCTTTCGAGCTTCTTGGTTCTATAATTAGGTTGATGAAAGGAGCTTAGTAGATTTGTAGTGAAAGGTTTAGACAAGAATGTGCTTGCTATTCTTAGGATAGTTCCTGTGTGGGAAAGGAAGAGGTTTTACTCTATAGCTTCTGGCTATTCCATATCATCACAGTGAAATGATTGATCCCTAGAGAAGTCAATTTCAGGCCAGATTTTAGACAATAAAGCTCTGGCTGTCTGCTGAAGCTTTCTCATTGTCCTAAGATAGTGATTGTTCTAGATGGAGAAAAATAAGGAATTTATAGATTGGTTGTAGGCAGCCCAAATGGGACATGAATGTCTAAATTTATTAGTATTCATTTTGGCATATTCTTGAGTTACTGAAGAAAGAAGAAACCTATCAAAAGAAAAAAAAACATTCTTTTTTTAAGGATGAAAACCAGAATTCACATTTATTGCATGTTGAGATATTTTGTCTGTCTGTCTCTGCCTCTCCCTATGTGTCCATCTCTTCCTGTTCTCTTTTCCCCTCTTCTTTCCTCTCCATTCCACCATCTCTCTTATTCTCCCTGCTGTATTATTTTCCCTCAGAGAATGAGAGGAATTTAATTGCTTCCAGTTTCCAAAGACATTTTGCATTTTAGAGATTAGAGGTTTGAAGTTACCCTGCATTAACTCAGCAAGCTACACAGTTAGCCAGATTCTAAAGTAATTCATTTCCTTGGCTTATCACTTGAAGTTTCATGAGTAATGTGTCTGGGTCAAAACATGAGAGAGAGTAGTGCTTTCAACTCAATGGGTTGACATTTTCATTCTAAGCCTTGGAATTATGTTTCAGTGTCTGTAGAAGCATGTGGGAAAAATAAGGGAGGATTAGAACATCATTGAAATTATATAAAAATATAGGTAAAATCCTTAAAAGTTTTTGTGGCCTATGCTGAAATGTTTATAAGAATTGTTTATTATTTCTATCTTAAGATCACATAGTATCTTGGCTAGTCAGTGATTGATAGATACCAGTGACAGAAGAAAGAGCAATGAAGACACCCTTAGGTTCCTTTAGAGATTGCAGAGTTAGTTTGATCAGATACCATTCAGGAAAACAACTTTGGCAGATAACAGATAAACCCATTGTCAGAAAGATTGCCAAAGCTCTATCTCCAAATTATGCTAAGAGGTGACTGACCTCTTTGCTGACAAAAGCTTTGGTGGTGAATCAGACAAAAAGAAGGGCTAGAGGCAGCTTTTTAAATACCATAGATCCAGGGTCAACATGGATCAAAGGAGATTTTCTAAGAAATTATAGGACTATAAACCTAATTTAAAAAACCTCATAACTTGCAGCTATATAAGCAAAATAAAATAGATCTTAAATATGACACACAACTAGAATCCATGCTTCTTAACATACAGAAAAAAAGCAAATGTCATTCTTACAAAAAAGTACAGAGCTAACTTCAGCAGGCACTCTGTTACAGAAAATCACCCAGTTAAATTCAAGAGCTGGATTTTCAAAATAGAACAGATAATTTCCTTATTTGATCTAAACAAAAAATAATAAAAGTAGTGAAATGCTGAGGGATATGAGAAATTTTTCTATTCATGACCAACATATAAATGCTCAAAACTCTGGATTCACTTTATATTTTGTAGTTGAAAGATGGAAAAGTAGGTTTTTTCTGTTTCTTTTTATAGTCTCCTTCCACTTAAGTTATTGTTCAGATCAAAAACTAGGATGGAGTGATAAGTATTTTGCTCTTGAGCTCCAGATTCTGACAGGGTCTGCAATCCTTCAGTAGCACAGATGAGGTTATTCTTGCTATCAACTGGTGGGCAAGAGTAAATGTTTCCTCTTTCTCTTTTCTTCCTTACAACTGAGGTTTCTCCCCAATAATGTTCCTGAAATTGTGCCTTATGAGGCAGAACAAGATGATACAGAAAAGACAGGCAATTATCTGAGCTCTCTCCCAACCTTCTTCAAGTACCTTTATTTGAACAAATTCGAGAGTGTCAGAACCCCAGAGTGAAACAATTTTTCTAGCCCAAAACAATTTAGAAAGTTGGCAGAAAAGACTTCTTGCACCAGGGTTAGAGAGAACACAATCCTGCGTAGGTCATGCCAGTGCAGACTGGGCCATAGCAAACCAAGAACAAGCCCCAGGCAACTGAATCAATGTCAGCAGTGGTGATTTCCTGACTTCTCACTACACAGATGGTAAGAGGATCATACAACAGGTCAGAAGGAGATTTATAGGACTCTGTTGCTTTGCCTATAACTTAGGTCTAGGTCACACGCCTGGGTATTAGTCCTAATGCAAGCAGGAGCACTAACTCAGCAGAGGGTTACAGGGGAGGTATATGGGATCAGGGACCCTGGCCATGGTTTCAGAATTGAAAAGAATTCTTGTGCTCAACTTCAAAAAATGAGCAAAAGACAAACAACAATAACAAAAAATAAAATAAAAAAGAGTCCTGACCACACAAACCTACTATGGCAATAGGGAATATAAAAAAAAAAAAAAAAAAAAAAAAAAAAAGAAGAGGACAAAAACAAAAAATGCCTACATGTAAAGCCTCAAAAGGGAATATGAATTTGTCCACAAAGTTCTATTAGGAGAACTCAAAAAAGGATTTTAAAAATCAAGCAAGAGAAGTAGAAGAAAAATTAGGGAAAATGAGTTTTGCAAGAAAACTATGGCAACAAATTTAATAGCTTAGAGAAGGAAACACAGCAATTGAAGAAAACAACTTAAAAATGAAAGTCTGTCCAGGATATCTGTATAAGTTCAAGTCAAAGCAATTGGATGACTTCTATTAAGTTCCTATTATATGCCAGGCAAATGTTAAGTCCTAGGGATACAAAAATGTCAATAAATAGTCCCTGATCTCAAGCAGCTTATAATCTAATGGAGGAAACAACATGTAGGTAACTATGTACGAGCACATTAAATAGAATCTACATTGGAGATACTCTTAAAGGGAAGGCATTGAGATTAAAGAATATGTTTCTTAATAGCAGATAGTGCTTTATGAGAGGTATTATGAAGGAAGAAATGATAGGACTTGGCAACTGATTGCATATGGAGGGCGTGAGAAAAAATGAGAAATCTACTTTTTGGTTCCTGGAATCAAGAAAACCTGAGTTCAAATCTGAACTCAGACACTTGCTAGCCATGTTGATCCTGGACAAGTCGTTTAACTTCTTTGCTTCTGTTTCTTCCTCTGTATAATTAGGAACATAATAGCACCTATTCCATAGGACTCTTGTGGGACTCAAATGATATTGTAATTATAAAGCATTTAATAGTACCTGATACAAAATAAGAACTATATAAATGTTAGCTATGATAATAATGATGATGATGGTGATGTTGTTGGTGGTGGTGGTTGTGATGATAATGTCAAGAGTGACACCTGGGTTATGAATCAGTATGACTGGGAATATATAGTTACTCTTCAATGTAACAAGAAAATTAGGAACAGAGGAGCTTTGTAGTTAGGGTGGATAATGAGTTTAGTTTTGGCTATGTCAAACTTAAGATGTCTATAAGACACCCAATTAGAGATGCCTAAGAGGCAGTTAGAGATAGAAGTCAGAAGAGAAGTTAGGACTAGAAATACAGAGCCAAGAATTATCTTCATGGAGATAATAGTCGAACTCACAGAAGTTGATGAGAGTGAAATAATGAAGTGGGAAAAGAGAAGAGTTACAGAACAAAGTGTTGGGAGCTACTTACTATTAACACAAGTGATTTGGATGAAGATACAGTAAAGTAGAGAGAGAAAGGTCAGACACATAAGAGAACAAGGATATGCAAAGTATCAGGGAAAATTAGAGAAAAGAAAGTATTAAAGAGAAGAGGGTAATCAGCAGTGCCTCATTTACCTGCTATGCCATCTGAGAGTACTCTTCATGCCACTTATACAGGGTATAAATTTTTCTCTGATCCTAAGTAGAAACTTCATCAAATCATGGAGATGATATTAAGTTCTCAAAGGCTATGCCCATGGCTATGCCATATTCTAGTTAGACATAGTGAGCTAGAAAGGGTTCACATATAAGCAAGGTTGCAAACTATATGTCCACAGATACTCTGTCCTCCCTCCTCTCCACCACATTTCAAAATCTCTAAAATCACTCAAAGCTCAGATCCAGATCTAGATCCTTGGCAAGGCCTTTCAAGATTTCTGTAATTCTTAGTACTATCATTATTCTTTATCTACTTTATATAGATATTTGCAGATACTAAACAAATAATAAAGTAGAGAGGAACTGTAAGCTGTCAGTGGACTGAGTACACGCACCAATGAAGTAAAGGATTCAATTTTTTCTTATTGTCTTAAAATTTATTTAAAACTTAAATGCAAAATAGGAAAAGAACTATCAGAACCAGGAGAGGCTTCGCCAAGGATCTGATCTAGATCTAAGCCTTGAATGGTTTTAGAGATTTCAAAATATGGTGGAGAGGAAGGAGTACATGCTACAAATGAAAGTCTTTATTTCAAATCCTGACTTTCACATTTAAAAGCTTCATGACCAATGGTAAACCATTAAAGTTGGGCAGCATACTGAGACTGATCTACTAAGTTTTCAGCAAGTCTTACTCTTGCATTGGTGGGAGGAGTTCCCACCTCAGTTATCAGAAATCCCAGATAAATAGATTTATGGACTCTAATTATACAATATACAAATTTATGAAGGGATAACAATATTCACTAGTAGAAGAAGCACAGGTAAAATGAAAGATTCATCAATAGGTTAGGAAGTGTTTTCCCACCTACATTAAGTGTAAATCTGTATCTATACTACCTACCTATTGTTCCTAGTTTAGTCCTATGTGGTTAAGAAGAATAAGTCTAATACTTTTAGCGTATGACAATCCTTCCAACTTTTGGGAACATCTGTCATATCCAATCCCTTCCAATGAATCTAATCCATCAAATCGCTGTAAACATGTATCATATCCAATCTGATTTAGTAAACATTTAGTAAGTACCTATTAAATGACAGATACTGTGCTAAGCAGTGGGAATACAATTAACAAAAAGAAAAATAATCCTTGTTCTCAAGCAATATACAATCTAAAGGGGAGATATCAACAAATGGAGGCAAGAAAGGAAGAGGGACAAGAAACCAGAGGGTAGCTGGTGTGGAAGCATCTTGATCCATGGAATTGAAACTAGGTAGAACAGCAGATAGCATAGGTAGGTAGCACAAAGGAAATGGCACTGGGCCTGCAGTAAGGAGACCTAAGTTCAAATACAACCTTAGACAATTTATGATTGTAGACAAGTCACTTAATCCTTTTTTTTGCCTCAGTTTACTCATCAGTAAAATGAACTGGGAAAGGAAATAGCAAACTACTCCAGTATTTTTGCCCAGAAAAGCTGAAAGGAAGTCATGAAGAGTCAAGACTGAAAACAACTAACAAAATGAGGTTAGAAGTGATGACTTTATCCTGCGAGAGACATCTTCTTTCCTTGAGTTGAGACAAAATGCAAGATACAAAGTGGAGAGAGTATATTGTGGAGTCATTATTTTCAAAGAAAAATTCTTCTTGCTAAACATCACCATTGTTTTGAAGGGGTCTTTCTGCCGTATAATCTAATTCTTTCACTTTAGGATCCCTAATTGGAAGGCTCTTTAGCTGATCAGTTCTCTACAAAAATTTCTACTAGAACTGATCCTAACAGTATAGATATAGGCTGACTAAGGTGAGATGTCAAAAGACTCTTGTTCTGAAAACTGTAGCTCCAATGTAGCCTAAAACTACATTAAATTTTTTTGACTGTGATATCACTGTTAATTCATATGAAGCAGGTAGTTTTTTTTTTTTTTTTTTTTTAGAACTCCCAGGTTTTTTGAGAGGCGTAGTGGGGCAGGGGGTCCAGATGACCTTCTATATGGCCATGCTTCTTCCACCTTGTAGTAATCAATCAGTCAGTAAGCATTTATTAAGCTTTTGCTATGTAGCATTGTGCTATACATTGGCAATAGAAATATCAATGCATGCAAAAATCATGGTCTTTGCTATGAAGAAATTATTCTAGAAGTCATTTTGACTATTATAAATACCCCAATTAACTACTAAAGACATATGAAGGAAGACACTATCTGTATCCACAGAAAGATTGATAAATAGAAGTATATATAAAATGATTTTATGCATATTTACATATTTGAATCTAATGATATTCATCTCTAGGGTGGAAGAAGGGGGAGAAGAAAAAAATAAAATAAGAAATTTTATTATTTATTTAATTATATATATATATTTATATTATTATTATATATTTAAAAGAAATATCAAATTATACATAATAAAATTTGCAGGTTTGTCTGTAATATTTTTAAAAAAATAATTCTATGTATGGAAATGCTTTTTATTCCATAAATTAAAAAAATAAATATGTCAGTTTTTTTTTTTTTTTTGCTTTGGCAATTGGGGTTAAGTGACTTGCCCAGGGTCACACAGCTGTTACGTGTCTGAGACCAGATTTGAACTCAGGTCCTCCTGACTTCAGGGCTGGTGCTCTATCCACTGCGCCACCTAGCTGCCCCCATCAATTTTTTTTTAAGACATACACTGAATAAGGAGAGGAATCACTATTAGTAGTTTGGTTAGGGGTTTGGAATGGGGAGGGAACTGGAAAAGAGCTCCTGCTAAAGATAGAAATTGAGCTAAGTCTTGAAGTAAACCAGGAAGTGAGAGGGAGGAAGGAAAATATTTCAGACATGGGGGACAGCCTGTGAATAAATATGGATTTTTGTGACAGTATCCTGTGCAAGAAATATCAAGAACAATGTTGCTGGATCAAAGAATATGTGGAAAAGAGTGAAATGTAAAAAGCCTAGAAAGATAGGAAGGAATCAAGTTATGAGAGACTTCAAATGCTAAACAGAAGATTTTGTACATGATGCTTGTAATGGGATGCTCCTAGAGTTTGACATGGTCAGACTTACATTTTAAGAAAATTACTTTGAAAGATATAATATATCTGAGTACCCTAATAGTTATGTGTATATACAGTCATGCACACATATTTACATATATATATATATATACATATATATATATATATTTACTACAAGGCAGAATTCTGAGATATATATACATATAGAGAGAGAATATATAAAGATATACATAATATGGGTATACAGATAGATACTTTATATGTATCTCTCTCTATATATTTCAAATATATATACTTTTCATATTATATAGAAAATGTCTATATACTTTGTATAAATATAGGGAGAGATTTTGTGTACTTGTTATATACTGTATATGTATATATACATATATTATGCCAAATTCTATTTATACTATATATAATACATATCTATTTAAATAAGTATACTGCCTCAGAATCAAGGTAAATGGACATTTATCTATATTTATATTTTTATAAATATGTATTCCATATTTATGTTTATATTTATATATCATACACTTATAAATCTTTATATAATATACCTTATATATAACTAACATAGGAATTTATATATAAATAAAATCACATAATTAATATATAACTTATTTATCCGTATAATTTCATTAATTTTTATATAATTTCATGGATATAGAAGTAAAATTCAATACAATTATAAGTAAACATAAACATGTACATTAAAATTGTAATTGTGCAAATATGGATACATATATATATATTTGACTCAGGCAGAGTACTCAGAAGTGTATTTTTTGTATATAATTTATACTTTGATGAGATATACAATTGATTCTACATGCTCATACTATATGTGTGTATGTATATACGTACATGCACACATTTTGCCTCTGTGAGGTAGAGGTAAGAACGTATTGAATTATTCATTCACTATACATTATACATTATCCAGCATATCCATCATAAGAAGCATTCATTCTCAATTTTCCTCACATTTTAAACATTTTTTGATGTCTTTGGTGCTCCTTGCCAGTATGAATTCATTTCTTAAAATATATCCATGTGAAACCTGATGAATTTTCTGAAATTCTAACCTAATGGTCACTTACTAAGAAGTACAAGAAGTCAAACTCACAAAAACAACAGAATTTCACTTTCTTTTCTGACTTCTATAGCTGTAAATTTGGAGATAAGCATGCCAAGTGCTACTGATTCAATGATGCAAATTTTCTATATTTGCCCCAGTACTTTTCATAGATATCTATTTTCTTGTATATATATAAATTACATAGAAAATAACTTTCTCTTTCCACATGAAATGATCTTAACATATTATTATTTTCCATAGTAAAAATATGAAATATAACACAAACAATTGTGTTCAAGATTTTTTTTATTTTCCATGCAGATATTCTTTTGCTCAAGTCTCTCATCCTTTCTTTTTAACTCAAGTTCTTTATATCTGTTCCAAATCCCAATTTTTTTCTTTTAAAAAGTTAGTTTCTTCTATATATTTGTACACTTAGAAAAATTCCACTTCAGTAGACTACACTTTTCTGTGATTCATAGACTTCAGAGATGTGGAAAGGAATTACTTAGCCCAAATTCTTCTTTTATAAATAGGGAAACTGATTCTTTTCCATGATGGCACAGAATGACAAAGCCAGATCTTGAACTAAGTCCTGGGTTCCTTTCTCCATCATGATGTCTATCTTACTGTATTCCTTTCCTCACTTATTTAACTTACCTAGTGAATCCTGAAAATTATGCTTTTTGTATAGTCATAATCAATCACAAGATGAATTAAAATGTATTCAGCAGTAAAATAAACAGCATAAAATCTAGAAATACCAATTGCAAATTATCATTCATTTTATCCTTGGGTCTTTCAGGAGTCACTGTGATGGGAAGCACTTTCAACCATGAGAGGATGGCAGCCCTCAATGAGGAATGGACACCTAGTCAAGTTGAACCACAATTAAATGTTTGGAAGGCCATTAGCAATTAAAGCCACAGGTCTGGACATGCACAGGAAGATGTCTTCAATGTGCTGATTTGCTTTATAGTATATTACATTGTGCACATGCACGGAGGTAATACATGTGGATTCAGCATCAATTTCATTTTGCACATTAAGTAAAGTGCAGTAGATAAATTATGCCCAAAGAAGAGCTACCAGCTGCCACAGCTACTTCAACTAATGCCCCCAAGAGGTGTCTAAGAACATCAGTTGTGCTTGAACCACTAATGCACCCAGGATATAT
Organism: Myrmecobius fasciatus; assembly: GCA_023553655.1. Taxonomy (NCBI): domain Eukaryota; kingdom Metazoa; phylum Chordata; class Mammalia; order Dasyuromorphia; family Myrmecobiidae; genus Myrmecobius; species Myrmecobius fasciatus. Next base: position 35,145 of record JAJPUD010009629.1, read on the forward strand.
ATTTCTGTGTGTGCGCGCATATATATATGTGTGTGTGTGTATATATATGTGTGTGTGTATATATATGTGTGTGTATATTTATGTATATATATAGGTATATAAATGTATATATATATATATTTGTGTGTATATATGTATATATTTGTGTGTATATGTATATACATTTGTGTTTTTATGTGTATATATGTTTATGTATGTACATATCTTTTCTATGTATACACATATGTATGTGTACATATCTTCACATATATGGATATATATGTTGTGTATATGTGCATGCTTGAGTACATGCATGTATATATGAATTGCTATTTCTGAGCTCCAAGCAATCCTTTAGCTCTCAGTGAGGGGCCGGGAGAAGGAGACTTGTCCAGCTTCCTGGGGTCAGTTTGGTCCCTTGGGTTCTGAGAAGTGATTTGCTCTTGCCGGGCCCTGTTCAACATCATGATGGAGGGGTCCAAGGCAGGATTTTCCCATGACCTTCAAGATGGGGAGGGAGGGGAAAGGAACCCAGGCAGAGTTCTTCTGGCTGAGTTGAGGGGTCTGAAGTCCATATGAAATGTGAGCTCCACTGAGGATTCAGAAATAGAAAAGGATACATTACTGCAAAATGGCTGAGTTAGAGCTGCTAGGGGAACACTTACTTTTGAATTTCCTGCCATTCCTGGGCCTCGTTTCTCAACTTTAACATTCAATTTATGGGCCTTCTTTTTCTTTTCTTTCTTTTCTTTACTTTTCTTTTTCCTTTCCTTTTTATTTAATATATCCATATCCCATACAGGGAATGAAAGTGAAATACTCTAAGGGCTTTAAGGAAGAAAACAGATCTCCTTTCCCTCAAAGGATTCATTACCATAGCCAAAAAATGGTGATGAAATGCTTTAAGTTATTCTGAATGACTAAGCAGTTAAATGTTCCTATGGAAATATTGCTTTTATTATTTAGGCCAAACCCAGATAATAGAGGTTTCATCCTTAAACTCCCTCTCTCAAGGGGACAAAATGGTTGCACCTGTCTAAGCACTCTGTTCTCTCCCATGAGGTGGGATTGGCTACCTTGGTCTGCTCATCTCATCATATCTCCACAGCCCCTAGAAACTCTCACTTCTGTCCAACTTTAATGTAGTGAATTTAGCAGATCTTTATAACTATCACTGAAACTAAGGAACTGAACCCACTGAGGATAAAATGATACCAGTGGCAGACTTGGCAATACAGCTGTCCTTTAGTGTCCAGAGTTCCTGTATATTTTATGGAGAAACTTAGACCTTCCCCTGACTCAGCTCTCTATCCTTAGTACCAGATAAGTTATTCTCAAGCTTAGTCAGTGGAGATCCTTGCTGGAGCACTGCCTCATCCTCCCTTTCATGGTCATGAATTGGCTTTCAAAACCATTAGGGATATTTGAATTCAGTCCTCTTATTGACTCATCTGTCCAGGAATCTCATAAAGAGTTATTTAATTTAAATCATCACAAGAAAACTGAGAAAGCCTACATACAATTTATTGTCTGCTAAAAAGCTATATCAGGAAGAGTCAAGTCAAAAACAATTTCCATGCAAGTAGACAATGACAGCAAAGAGAAACCAAGGAAAACAGCAGTTTTTTGTCAGGAAAGCTCTTCGTGATCCAGCCTCCTTCAAGCTTTCCTGTCTTCTTACACCTTATTTCTTATCACATTCTCTCTCATCCAATGACACAAGTCTCCTGACTGATTCTTGCACAACATGTACATCTCAGCTCTAGGCATTTTCTATGACTATTCCCCATGCATAGAACACTATCTCACCTCTGCCTACGACTTCTCTGGCTTTCTTTAAATTCCAAATAAAATACCAAATTTTGCAGGAAGCCTTCCCCAGTACCTCTTAATTCCAGTATATTTCTTCTGTTAATTATTTACTATTTATTCTGAATATAGCTTGCCATGATTATATCTGTTTATATCTTGTCTTCCTTATTAGATTATGAGCTCTTTGAGGGCAGTGATTGTCTTTTGCTTCTTCTTTCTATCTCCAGTGTTTATAAATATTTAATAAATGTTTGTTAATTGAAAATTAATAAGGTCAATTTTTTTTTTGTTTTTGACAACACAATTGGGGGTTAAGTGACTTACCTAGGATCACAAAGCCAGTAAGGATTAAGTGTCAGGCTAAATTTGAACTCAGGTCCTTTTGACTTCAGAGCCAGTTTTTACTATGATATCCAGCTGACCTATGAGATTATTTTTGAAATGTTGGGTTATGGAACAGTTAAAAAGAAATGTTTATTAAATAATCAGTAATACAATCATAGGATTTAGAGCCAGAAATGATTTCACCAATAGAAATCTCTTATATTCCAGAAGAAACCTAGAGAGATGAAGTGACTTTGCTAAAGTCAGAGGCAATAAGTAGCAGAGATGGCATTCAAATACATGTTTTTTGCCTCCAAATTCAGTTTTTTGCATTACACCAAACTGCCTCATGCAAACCTCTTAAGTCTTTTCCTCAGCTTTGTTGGTTAATTAAAGTAATGAATATATCATGTAACATGTCCCTTTGTAAATGAATGTTTCTAATTTGAAGCCATGAAGTATAGTCTACAGAAATTGGTATTAGATTAAGAATGAAAGACCTTAGTTTTATATCCAAATTAAGCCAGAATTCCTCTGTGACACTGATAATTCACTTATCCCATCTGTACTTGGGCTTCCCAGAACAACATGTAAGGGTGAAGCATACCTATGCTTTGCTAACCTCACAGATGAATGATGGGTAAACCTCTTTGAGCTCTTATAATGGGTGTTGCCAGTATTATAAATCCCAAGTCATTTAAGATTTAGAGAATTCTTTTTTGAATTTCAATAATACATGGGTTTATACCATTCCTGTTGCTTTCATTCATGCAAATAAGAAATCCAGGGTAAGTAAAACATATCCTTTCTAGTTCTGACTTGCTATCAGAATCATCAAATCTTGCTAGACAATTACCCAAAAGACAGAGTCTCTTATCTTCTATTCCTATACAGAGGGAAAAAAAATACCATGGAGGAAAGAGGAATGGTAATTATTTCCCTGGAGAAGGATAATTTCACATAAATTTCCAAAGCAGCATGATTCAGAAAATTAAGCTGAGAATCAAATATATTGAATATAGTTAACTATGTTGAAATAAAATTCTAAGACTTCAGGCACCAGTTTTGAATTTGTTCATGATGGGGAAGTGAGGGGGAGCACATTAGAAAGGAGTTTCAAAGTTGTGTTTTTGTTTTTGTTAATTTACTAAGCAGAAAGAGTCTTTGTGGGTTCCCTTACCTCTAATTCTCACTATATCTTCACTTGTCCTTTCTGACTTCCTTTTCATTTTTGAGGAAAAGGAATTCTTTCCTCAGACTTTCCAAGTATGTACTCCATTAGTGTTCAGTTGTATCCCTTCTAGATTTTTGTTTGCCTTGTTCCATTTCTCATTCCCTTTCTCCCATTGTCAATCTTAGCTTCTACTACTACATTTACTTGTCTTCCTTTAGACAACACACATGCTCACCTCTATCTTTTGCTCAAGATAATTTTCCTTATTCTTGCTATGCCTTCCAACAACTATTCCACCATTCTCTTCCCCTCTGTTACCAGATTTTTCAAAAGAATGGTCGTCCCCCCCAAATATTTTTTTTATTTTCTCACCATGAAAAGACTTCTTTATTTCCTATTACAGTTTTTATTGTGCTTATATCCTCCATAAACTATTCTTTCCAAAATATAAATGATGTCAAAATTCCTAGATCTAGGTGTCTTTTCTGTCTTCAATTTCTCTGTAGCATTTATTTTTTTCTCAATATTATTTTATGTATCGAATTTTGTAAGATTTTGAGCTCCATTTTTCATGCTTTTTTCCCCTTTGTTTTGACTTTGTGTTAGAGTTTCTTGATGTTTCAGATAATTCAGAGATCATTATCCCCATTTTACAAATGAAGAAACTAAGGTTCTGTAAGATCAAATGATTTACCTGTGGTTATATAGCCAATGAATAACTGAGGGGTGATTTAAAATACCGGGCTACCAATTTTAGCATGCTATTTGTCTTTCTCATTCTATCTCTCATTGATTCTTTTATTGAAAAGCATTTTTTCCCAAAATTTTCTCAATACCATATGTCAAAAAAATGAAAAGAGCTTAGCCATCAGAGTCAACTTGTCCAAAAAAGTATTTTGTTGAATGGTCTTTTTGATTGCTGCTGATTAAATAAATCTTTTTAATCTAACCTCATATTCTAAACTCACACTCATTCCAACCTTGCTTTGAAAATACCACACAAGCCAAATCAACAATTTTTCTGAACCACCTGGAAAATATTATTTTCCTTGCGTATGAAAAATAATTGTTCTTTAAAGCTCAGGCTGCAGAGGTTTTGAATAATCAAAACCTTTTCTACACCTTGCTAGCACTCCCAAAGGTTAAATATGTTACCATTCTAGTGTCTACAGCATCATTAAAGGAAGGAAGGGAGTCTATTCTTTGAAAAGATATGGACACTAAGTCATTATTTGGACCTGCAAATCCTTTTGGGTTGCAAGAACCAGAAAGATAATAAATTGTTCTTGCTAAAAACAAGAAGTTTGGCAAAGATGCAAAAATACAGCTAAACTTTGGCCAGGAAACTCAAAACATTGTGTTCCACTTTGAAAGTGTTTCCAGCAAGCAAAAAAAAAAAATGCAGTGCCTAGAATACATAGAAAGCTTTAAGAAACAGAAAAGGCATCTGGCACCCTTTGCCTGTGCCAAGCTTGTGGTAGTGTAGTGCTTGCTGAAGGAGAGATATGCCAGTTTTCAATGACTTATGTCATGCACAGCTGGAAACCCACATATAAACAAGGCCTTGACTGTTAAAAAGACTGAAAAAGACTCAAATAAGAATGTTCCTTTTCTTTTATCCAATCTATAATAAATAAAAGAATTCTGAAGACATTGGGAAGTCACAAAGCCAACTTCAGACAGATTTTCCCCCAAAGTAACCTGTTCCTTAGTAGTAATCCTGAATTAGATGAGACATACTGTAGAAATTGTGTCTGTGAGGGAGGGTGGGTGAGACAGGGTTCTGGGTTTTATTCTGCTGCCAAATTTGCTAATCTGATTGTGATTATGTGGCATCTGTTTTGGACACAGCTGATAGGATTGTAATTTTCAGCTAAGTCCACGAGTTTGGATGAGCTTCAAAATGTGGGCCAGGAAAAACAAAGAATTGGACCCAGGATATCTGCTTCTGTGAATGCGAGTCTTAGGAAATTATGGGAGATCATGTTCAGAGGAAAATGCACAGTAGAAATGGTCACCTGAATTGTACTTTCTCTGTGATTTCTTCAAGTTGGCAAAAGCAAAATTTGCATTAAGACTGCCTTTGTTTTTTTCTCTTCACTGCTTAATTTAGTTGAGAGGTTTGGAACTTGGGACTCAGAGTAAAAAAAATGTCCAATTTGAGTTTCTACCACTAAATTTGTGACTTTAGTAATTCCCTTATTCTTTCATTTTTTTCTTCTGTGTAATGGGGATGGTTTTTTACCTAGGGAAAGGTATATCAGGCTAATTGGCAGAAGTTCAATATTTTGAGGGAGTATGAAGGAGGATTTTGTACTAGAGCATGGAATGGGTTATTGATGGAAACAGTTTGGGGAAAAGAGGAAAAGATTGCTTCACCTGCTAGTGGAAAAAAAAAAAAAGGTAAGTCATATACCATCCCCCTCCTTTACATTAATATCTCTTTCCTTCCCTTTCCCAAGATATTCTTCAGGCTGCCTTTTGTTACCTTCAAGTACTGCTGCTCCCAATGCCCTTTGAAACTTGTTTTCACCTGTACAAAAATGACAGGTCAGGGAATATACCTTCTCCAGGAATGGACTTGGGGGCAACACCCATCAAGAAATCACATAGTTTATTTGATTTCAGACCTCACAGGATAAATCATCCTTTCACAATGTATATGTTAATTATTGCAGGGGTTTCACAATTTTAAACTCAAAAAAAGGGTAGAAAGTAATTTTACTTCTATATTCATCATTGTTACAAGACACCAGTAAGAAACCTATTTTTTTTCAGTATTTTAAAAATTTGTGGAAATAGGATCTGGGCCTATGAAAAAGAGACGCAATCATAGTGATCAATAGGGAAAATGCAGGAATCATATATAGATCAATAGGTGACAGTGGATAGTGAACTGGCCTTGGAATCAGGAAGACCACATTTAGAATCCTGCCTTTGGCATTTATTAATTGTGTGATCCTGGACAAATATTTTAATCTTTCTCAACCTCAGCATCATAATCTGTAAAATAGTGCTTACTACCTGGGTTGTGAGGATTAAATGACATAATATATGTAAAAATCTTTGAAAAAAGTCATAAATTATATATGTATATATGATGTATTTCTATTTATATAAATATTACATTATTTTCAATAGTTTTGTTAGTTAAAGTTTTAAGGAAGTAGAAGCTGAATATAAGACTAAAAGATTCCTATTTATTCTTTTCAAATATATTGTAAAATACTCAAAACTCTTTAGAACTCTTGCCTTATCTATTAAGTAGTCTTACCTATGCTGCCATATATCAGAGGCATTAATCTCCCAGCCCACATTATTTAAAACTGACCAAGTTTAAAATTTAGTTGGAAAATATTTTGCAAAACAAATAAAACATAATATAACACTCACATTTTGGAATGAAGTCAATATGTAGCCTATGGGAATTCTTATGTATGGATTAGTGACCTTTCTTTACAGCTATTTCAATTTGATACCACTACCTTACATGCCTACTAGCTAGTGGACTGGATCTAAGGCCCATCAATCTGTTTTTAGTTTTCCTTTCCAGATGTATTCATATTTCATATACTCTATGTTCTAGCCAAGCCAGTGTAATCATATTTTGGGATATCATACCTCACCTTCATTTCTTAACACACCTCTCTCTCAAACCTGGAATCCATTCCCATTTCAGCTTTTGAGAGTTTATCTCTAGCTTGCTTCAAGACTTAGTTCAGGTACCATATCTTACCCAAAATCTTTTATTGATGCTCTATGCCATCACAAGATTTTTTGTATATATTCATCTGTGCACATATTATATTCATTAGGTAAAACATAGTAAGTTCTTAGAGGATAAGGGCTAATTTCATTTTTGTTTTTGTTTTATAGTTAGGAGAAGTACCTTACATATAGTAGAAAATTAATAAATAAAAAGTATTGAATAAATAAAAAATAAAAGATTTAAAAGGATCTGATTGAGATTTCTGTTCTTTTAAAAAAAAATTTAGTCTGAAGCTCTACCTTCAAACACAACTTAAGGATCCCCAAGATTCTTCATTATTCTTCCAACAGAGAAGAAATGAGATTTTTTTAACAAAGTAGAAGAACATAGGATAGTTCACCTCTTGAAGCTGTGGAAGAAGAAGGAAATTTGTGATCAAAAAAGAATTAGAGATCATTATTGATCACAAAATAGATAATTTTGGTTATATTAAGTTAAAAAGTTTTTCTACAAACAAAACTAATGCAGATAAGATTAAAAGGGAAGCAATAAACTGGGAAAACATTTTATATTCAAAGATTCTGATAAAAGATTAATTTCTAAAATGTAGAGAGAATTAACTCAAATTTATAAGAATTCAAGCCATTCTCCAATTGGTAAGTGATCAAGGGATATAAACAGAAAATTTTCAGATGAAGAAATTGAAACCATTTCTACTCATATGAAAAGGTGCTCCAAATCACTATTGATCAGAGAAATACAAATTAAAACAACTCAGATACCACTACATACCTGCCAGATTGGCTAAGATAACAGGAAAAGATAATGACAAATGTTGGAGGGAATGTGGGAAAACTGGGATACTGATATATTGTTGGTGGAACTGTGAATAGATCCAACATTCTGGAGAGCAATTTGGAACTATGCTCAAAAAGTTATCAAACTGTGCATACCCTTTGACCCAACAGTGTTTCTACTGGGCTTATATCCCAAAGAGATCTTAAAGGAGGGAAAGGGACTTACATGTGCAAAAATGTGGCAGCCCTTTTTGTAGTGACTAGAAACTGGATGCCTATCAATTTGAAAATGGCTAAATAAATTATGGTATATGAATGTTATGGAATATTATTGTTCTGTAAGAAACAACTAACAGGATTATTTTAGAGAGGCCTGGAGAGACTTACATGAACTGATGCTAAGTGAAATAAGCAGAACCAGTAGATGATTACACATGGCAACAATAAGACTATACAATGATCAATTCTGATGGACATAGCTCTTTTCAACAATGAGATGATTCAAACCAGTTCTGATTGTTCAGTGACGAAAAAGCCATATACACCCAGAGAGAGGTCTGTGGGAACTGAGTGTGAATGACAACATAGCATTTTCACACTTTCTGTTAATGTTTGCTTGCATTTTGTTTTCCTTCTCAGGTTTATTTTTCTTTCTACATCCAATTTTTCTTATGCAGCAATAACTGTATAAATATGTATACGTATATTGGATTTATCATATATTTTAACATATTTAACATGTATTGGACTACCTGACATCTAGGGAAGGAGGTGGGGGAAAGGAAGGAAAAAGTTGGAACAGAAATTTTTGCAAGGATCAATGTTGAAAAATTACTCATGAATATGTTTTGTAAATAAAAAGCTTTAATAAACAAATAAAATAACAAAAAAATATTTTTTAAAAAATTAAAAAAAAGAAATGAGGTTTTTAGTTTGTCCAGAAATTAATGTCATCCTCAACCAACTATCAGGAGTTCAGCTCTTCTCTCCCCATGATAGAAAACCTTAAGAAATCCCAAGGAAAGCACAAGTAAAACAAAGTAAAAGGCACTGATAATATGAGTGATGCCCACAGAGGAAGTCATGGAAGCTCTATCCCTGAGAAGTTTTAAACATAATTTTAAAAAAACAACAAAACCACCAAATTTAGTCTTGAGAGTGGCATATATGTGAAGGGAACTGCTGTGGATGACCTAATAGATCTCATCTAGCTGAGTGATCCTGCATCCTGGACCTTCGTTTTAGAAAGAGAGTTTTGAAAAGCAGTTCTGCTTATTCTTGCTTAGAAATGTTGTGCAGCTAGGTTTTCAAATACAACAGGTAAACTGAACATATTTTCTTCATTTAGTACTTTTGTGAAATCATCCAGAAAAGAGATTTCATGTTATTTGGGATAAATTACGTTTGGATTTTGCCAATAAAATAGGGCTCATTCACTATTCTTTACCAGGATTCCCTTGTTTTTTGTTTGTTTGTTTGTTTGTTTTGTTATTTTTTAAGCATAGAACCCTTAAAGAAGTTGCTTTGCCATTATCAGTTTTATGGACAGGAATTCAAATCCTCTCTGACTCTTAAGGAAGCTATCCCAGACAATGACTAAATTTGGACCACTCACTGCAGCATTTGGAATTAGGGCTCTCAATGTGAGTTCAATGAGGTTGTTGTTGTTTAACTTAATTGTATTCAAGCAGCAAAAATTCTTGTTCTCTCTTTTATAATTTCTCTTTCCTTCATCACAAGGAAAAAAAATCCTTTTAACAAATATGCATAATCAAGCCATGTCCAAATATATGTATGTGCATGTGTGTGTGTGTGTAGTGAGTTCTGTAGGATTTCAAAATGCTGAGACTTGATCACCTTGTTCTACTCATTTAAATTTCTACATTTAGTGGTAAATCTCTCCCCAAATGAGAGATATATGGGGATCCAGTATATATTCTACAAAAGGGAAAAAGAGAACATCCATCCAAAAGAGGTCTAAAAGACATTTATTATGTAATAGTCTTTAGAGTGAGCTGAAGATAGGGAGGAGAATGCAGGAGTCCTCCAAGTCTATGCTGACATTGGGAACTGATATATTAGTGTGGCTACTTTAGAAATAAACTGCCAATCAATACTAAATTTATATGCACCAAATGGTATAGCATCCAGATTCCTAGAAAAGAAGGTAAGAGAAATGCAGGAAGAATTGGACAGCAAAGCTATACTAGTGGGGCATCTCAACCTTGCTCTCCCAGAACTACATAATTGAACCGTAAAATAAATAAGAAAGAAGTTAAGGAGGTAAATAGAATTCTACAAAAGTTAGGTATGATAGACTTTTGGAGAAAATTGAATGGAGACAAAAAGAAATATACCTTTTTCTCAACACTACACAAAACCTATACAAAAATTGAACAAGTATTAGGGCATAAAAATTTCAAAATCTAATGGAGATTGTTGGTGGAACTGTAGTGGATCCAACCATTCTGGAGAGCAATTTGAAGCTATGCTTAAAAAGTCATTAAACTGGGCATACCCTTTGACCCTGCAGTGTTTCTATTGGGCCTATATCCAAAAGAGATCTTAAAGGAGGGAAAGGGTCCCACATGTGCAAAAATGTTTGTGGCAGCCCTTTTTGTAGTGTAGTGTAGAAACTGGAAACTGAGTGGATGCCCATCAATTGGAGAATGGCTGAATAAATTATGGTATATGAATATTATGGAATATTATTGTTCTGTAAGAAATGACCAACAAGATGATTTCAGAGAGGCCTGGAGAGACTTGCATGAACTGATGCTGAGTGAAATGAGCAGAACTAGGAGATCATTGTACATGGCAACAATAAGTCTATATGATGATCAATTCTGTTGGACATGGTTCTCTTCCTCAATGAGATGTTTCAAACCAGTTCCAGTTGTTCAGTGATGAAGAAAGCCATATACACTCAAGGAGAGGCCTGTGGGGTCTGAGTCTGGACCACAACATAGCATTTTCACACTCTCTATTGATGTTTGCTTACATTATGTTTTCCTTCTCAGGTTTTTTTTTTCCTGTACAGCAAGATAACTGTATAAATATATATACATATATTCTATCTGTCAAATATTTTAACATAATTAACATGTATTAGACTTCCTGCCATCTAGGGAAGGGGGTGGGAATAGGAGGGAAAAAATTGTAACAGAAAGCTTTGCAAGGGTCAATGTTGAAAAATTACCTATGCATATGTTTTGCACACAAAAAGCTTTAATAAAAAAATCAAATGCAGAAAGGCAGAAATAGTAAATGCATTTTTTTTCAGATCATGATGCAATAAAAATTACATGCAATAAAAGGCCAGGAGAAAATGGACCAAAAATTAATTGGAAACTAAAGAATCTAATCCTAAAGAATGAATGGGCAAAACAGCAAATCATAGACCAAATCAATAATTTCATCCAAGAAAATGACAATAATGAAACAACATACCAAGATTTATGGGATGCAGCCATAGCTGTTCTTAGAGGAAATTTTATATCTCTAGATGCTTACTTGCATAAAATAAAGAAAGAGAAGATCAATGATAGGACATGCAACTAACAAAGCTAGAAAAAGAACACATTTTAAAAACCCAAATTAAATACCAAATTTGAAATTCTAAAAATAAAATGGTAGCTTAATAAAATGGAAAGTAAGACAACTATTGAATTAATAAATAAAACTGAGTTTGTTTTATGAAAAAGCCAACAAAATATATAAACCTTTAGTTAATTTGATTAGAAAAAGGGAAGAAGAAAATCAAATTCTTATTATCAAAAATGAAAAGGCAGAACTTTCTACCAATGAAGAGGAAATTAGAGCAATAATTAGAAGTTATTTTGCCCAACTGTATGGCATTAAATCTGATAATCTAGGTGAAATGGAGGAATACTAACAAAAATATAAGTTGCCCAGATTAACAGAAGAGGAAATAAATTGCTTAAAAAGCCCACTTTAGAAAAAGAAATTGAATAAGCTATTAAGCAATTTCCTGAGAAAAAACCTCCAGGGCCAGTTGGATTTACATGTGAATTCTATCAAACATTTCAAGAACAATTAATTCCAAATACTATGAAAACTATTTGGAAAATTAGGGAAAGAAGGTCCTATCAAATTCCATTTATGACATAGACATGGTGCTGATACCTAAACCAAGTAGGGTCAAAACAGAGAAAGAAAATTACAGACCAATTTCTCTAATAAATATTGATGCAAAAATCTTAAATAAAATATCAGCAAAGAGATTACAGCAAGTTATCACAGGATAAGTAGAATTTATATTAGGAATGCAGGGCTGGTTCAATATTAAAAAAAACTATTAGCATAATTCACTATATCAATAACCAAACTAACAAAAACCATATCATTATCTCAATAGATGCAGAAAAAACATTTAACAAAATCCAACACCCATTCCTATGAAAAACAGTAGAGAGTAAAGGAATAAATGGAGTTTTCCTTAAAATGATAAGTAGCATCTATTTAAAACCATCAGCAAGCATCACATGTATTGGGGATAAACTAGAACCATTATTAATAAGATGAGGGGTAAAAAAAAGGTTGCCCACTATCACCATTACTATTCAATATTGTATTAGAATTGTTAGCTTTGGCAATTAGAGGAGAAAAATAGATTAAAGTGATTAGAGTAGGTAACAAGGAGACCAAATTATCACTCTTTGCAGAGATATGATGATATACTTAGAAAGTCTTAGAGAATCAACTAAAAAACTACTAAAAATAATGAACAACTTTAGCAAAGTTGCAAGATACAAAATAAATCCACATAAATCATCAGATTTTTTATATCTTGCCAACAAAATCCAGCTGCAAGAGATACAAAGAGAAATTTCATTTAAAATAACTGTTGATAATAAAAAATATTTGGGATCCTACCTGCCAAGGAAAAGTCAGGACCTATATGAAACCAATTACAAAACACTTTCCACACTAATAAAGTCAGATCTAATCAATTAGAAACTTATCAAGTGCTCATGAATAGGCTGAGCTAATATAATAAAAATTCCAATGCTACCTAAATTAATCTACTTATTCAGTGTCATACCAATCAAACTCCCAAGAAATTATTTTTCAATTAGAAAAAATAATAACAGAGTTCATCTGGAATAACAAAAGGTCAAGAATTTCAAGGGAATTAATGAAAAAAATTCAAATGAAGGTGGCCTAGCTGTACCAGATCTAAAACTATATTATAAAGCAGCAGTCAGCAAAACCATTTGATACTAAGAAATAGAGTAATCCATCAATGAAATAGGTTAGGTTCATAGGACAAAATAATCAATGACTATAGTAATTTAATGTTTGACAAACCCAAAGACCCCATCTTTTGGGATAAGAAGTCTATTCAACAAAAAATGCTGGGAAAATTGGAAATTAGTATGGTAGAAAATAGACATTCACCCACACTTAACACCATATATTAAGATATCAAGTTTAAATGGGTTCATGATTTAGACATAAAGAGTTATATTATAAGTAAATTAGAATTACAAAAGATAATTTACCTTTCAGGTCTGTGGAGAAGGAAGGAATTTGTGGCCAAAGAAAAATTGGAGTATATTATTGAATGTAAAATGGATAATTTTGATTATATTAAGTCAAAAAGGTTTTGTATAATCAGACAAGATTGTATTATGTACAATTGTACAATTTTGTACAATGCAGACAAGATTGGAAGGAAAGCAACAAACTGGGAAAAAATTTTTACATTCAAGAGTTCTGATAAAGGCTTCATTTCTAAAATATATAGAGATATTTTGAAAATAAAAAAAAATTTAAAAAAAAAGAAACTCACAGATTTCCTTTTTTTAGCAATGGAAAAATTTCATCTCTGACATATATTAAAGATGCTACATCCTAGAATTTTGGGAGAGCAAAATGTTGTCTATTACATTCACACTCACATTTATATTTAGGTACCTTTGTCTACAGTGACTGGTTTAGGGTCATGTATAACCACAATCATCAGTTCCTCTACTTATTGAACCAATGAGAAGCATTTTCATCATCACATAATATCAGCAGTTCAGTCACAAATGGCCAGAAATGACTTTCCCAATGTTTCCACATGATCACTTGGACTGAAATCAGACAAGAAATACATGAGCTTGCTTCAATATTCTTGTAAGTGTAGAGAGACTTTAATTAATTAATTAATAATATGTCTAGGTTTAAAAGAGGCTTCAGGTATTATAATATATATATATATATATATATATATTTATATATATTTTTTATTATTTCCATTTCCCCATGTTTGTTATAGCATTTGTGGTAACAGTTCTGTGAAGAGGTAGTAGAAAGCAAATAAATCATTTTAAAATTATTCTTTTTTTGCCTGTTTTTGTTTGTTTGTTTGTTTAGGCAATTGGGGTTTAGTGACTTGCCCAAAACCACACAGCTAGTAAGTCTTAAATGTCTGAGACTGGATTTGAACTCAGGATTACTAGACTCCAGGACTGTTACTCTATCCACTGTACCATCTAGCTGTCCACAAAGCAAATAAATCATAATCATAAACCAGATATTAAAACAGTCATAGTTTTACAAAGCCTATACCAATAACATTAGACAGGGCTTATGTATAACATAAAAAGTTCTTTGTAATTTTTCAAGGTCTGAGACCAGTCAGGGGTCAAGTGAACAAAATGCTCAAAAACAGAAGCATTTTTTGGCCAGTTGTAAATGAAGAATGGGTTTTGGAAAAAAAGCACCAGATTATATAGGCCCCCCCAAAAAAACACATTGAAGTATATTCTTAAGTTTTCAAAATGCTGATGACAGATGATAATTAAGGTATTATGTAGCTTTTATAAATTAATTGGTGTTCATTTATGTGAGTATATGTAATTGTATATGTATATGCATTAATGTTATAATGTCTGACATTTCCTATGTTTGATATGAGAATCTTGAATCTAGAAAACCACTGCCAAAAACCATGGAAAACTAAAGTGAATAGTCTTAGGATTTGAGAAGAGGAAGCAAAAAAACATCTCTTTGCAGTCTTTGAGACCAGAGTTGAACCATTGAGGCTTTTTCCTAGAAGAAGTCTTTTTTTTTTTTTTTTTTAATTTTATTTTATTTGCATAACATATGTGTGGGTAATTCTTCAACAATAACCCTTACATAGCTTTCCATTACAAATTTTTCCCCCCAACTTCCCCACCCCTTCCCCAGATGGCAGGATATCCACTACATGTTAATTATGTTAAAATATTGGCAAATCGAATATATGTATACATACTAGAAGAAGTCTTCTTAACCATGAACTTTAAAAATGTTCTGATAACTATATAATAGTTATTTTTAAAAATTCTATGTATTTTATTTAATGCACTTAAAAACATGATTCTGAGAAGGGATTGTTGATAGACTTCAATAAGCTGCCAAAAGGAGCCATGACAC
The DNA here is from genome assembly GCA_023553655.1 of Myrmecobius fasciatus. NCBI lineage: Eukaryota > Metazoa > Chordata > Mammalia > Dasyuromorphia > Myrmecobiidae > Myrmecobius > Myrmecobius fasciatus. Next base: position 50,368 of record JAJPUD010009629.1, read on the forward strand.
AGGCAAAAATTAAGATTCCCTTTACTAAAGAAACTTCTTAATCATTGCTGAACAAATGAGTTTTTTATTGTTCAAATTAGAGTGTGAATGTGGGTGTACACACACACACGCACACACACATACACACATATACAGAGACAGTGAAGTCCTTCAAATATAGTTTTCAGAAAGGCAGGCAATAAGTATTCATTTAAAAATTTTATTTTTTTTAATTTATGGAATAAAATAAGCATTTTCATATCGGTACAATAAAAAAGATGGTTGCAGATAAAACTGCAAATCTATTATGCACAAGCTGCTATTCCTTTCAAATATAGAATAAAATTATTATGTAAATTTCTTTTTTTCTTCCTTCCTCCATCCTCCACTTTAAAGCTATGTGTGTATTTAATACACACACACACAGACACATAAACAATATGGAATTATTCTGTGGATACTTCTTTTTACCAATTCTTTCTCTGGATGCAGATAGTATCTTTCTTCATATGTTCTTTATAGTTAAAAATAACTTATTTGCTCAAGTTCATTCTTAAAACAATATTGCTGTTAACTGTGTACGATGTTCTCTTGGTTCTGCTAATTTCCTCTTAATTATTTTGTGTAAGTTTTACTATAATTTTCTAAAGTCATTGAGTTTATCATTTCTTATGTTACAGTAGCATTCCATCACAATCATAATTTGTTTATACAAATAAAATAGATGCAGCCAAGATCAGAAGGAAAGAAGAAAATCAGGGGGAGAAATGTTATAGATAATTTATGGGATAAAGGTTTCACATCTAAAATATATGAAGAATTTTGTCAAATCTATGAGAATATGAGTCATTCCTCAAATTGACAAATGGTAAAAGAATATAAACAGGTGGTTTTCCAATAAAGAAATCAAAACAATTCATAGTCATATGAAAAAATTATCTAAAGCATTTATTAGTGAAATACATATTAAAACAACCTTGAGATATCATTTTACATCTACCAGATTGGCTAAAATGATAAAAGTAGAAAGTCACAAATGTTGGAGGAGATGTAGAAAAAATAGGAAAATAATTCATTATTGATTGAATCATAAACAAGTATTCTTTAAGGACTTACTAGTACTAGGCACCATCCTAAGTGCTGAGGATTCAAATAAAAGCAGAAAGAAAGAGAGTCATTGCCTCCATTGAGCTTAATTTATAATGGGAGTAAAAGAACACATAAAAAGGAGCAGAAAATGAGATGGAGTTGAAATGAAGATGCCCAGCTGGGAATATGGTGTTAAGTATGGAAAGTCAGAAGCATAGCTGAGAGGGAAATGAGCATTTGCTGCTCTAGGTTCTTCTCCATAATGAAAGCTCCACAAAAGAACTCACCAATGGGGGAAAAAAGAGGCCAGCATGGTGAAAAGGCCCCTTTGTTCAGGTATCAATGAAAAATCTAGAGAATTCTAGGCAGCTGCATCTAAAATGACCATTGCAAATTTTTTTTTCCAGTACCATACCAATTAAACTACCAAAGTATTTATAGATCTAGAAAAAATAATAAAATTCAATTGGAAGAAGAAAAGGTTAAGAATAAAAAGAGAATCAATGAAAAAAATATAAAGGAAGGCATCCTAGCAGTTCCAGATTTCAAGCAATATTGCAAAATAGTAAACATTAAAACAACCTAATAATTACTCAGAAATAGAGTGGTGGTTCAGTGGAATAGATTAGGTACACAATATACACTGTAAATGATCATAGTAATCTAGTGTTTAATGAAGCCAAAGATACAAGTTTTGGGGGTAAGAACTTAACATTTGACTAAAATTGCAAGAAAACGAGGCATTAACTAATATCTCACATTATAGACTAAGATAATATTATGTATTATCTTAATATAATATTATATAATGCTAACATAATATTATGTAATATAATATTATATCTCACATTATATACTAAGATAATATCAAAATGGATAATTGATTTAGACATAAAAGGTGATGTAGGAAAATTAGGAAAGCATGGGAAAATGTACCTTTCAGATTTATAAAGGAAGAGTCAATGATCAACCAAAAGATAGAAGAACATGGCAAGTAAAATACAGAATTTTGATTACAGGAAATTAAAAAGCTTTTGCAAAATAAATGCAGCCAAAATTAGAAGAAAAACAGAAAACTGGGAATGATTTCATAGCAAGTTTTTCTTATAAAGGTTTCATTTCTCAAATACAGAAGAAACTGAGCTAAATTTATTAAACTAAGAGTGATTTCTCAGGGGATAAATGATCAAAAGACACAAATAGCCAATAATTAGAAGAAATCAAAACTATCAATAGTCACATGAAACAATAGTCTAAATCTCCACTGATTGGAGAAAAGCAAATTTAAAACAACTGTCAGGAAATATTTGTAACTGACACAAAGCTGAAAGAATAACATGCACTAAGTGACAAGTAATGGCTCAAAAAGGCTCTCCTTGATAAGCTGAAACATTGGGTCATTACAATATCTTTCTCTTGGGTCAAAAAAATCAATATAAAAAGAATAAAATATAAGGAATTGTGACTAGACTACATATTTTCTTCAGAGGTATGATGTTCAGAATCAGAAAGATAATAATACTTTTCATCCTCAACTGACTACATCAGGATTTTGGAGTTCTGTTCTGTGTGACACATTTTAAGAAGGATAATGGCAATGTAATGCATTTATTTTTATAATATTGTTGTCATTGTATAAATTATTCTCTTGGTTCTGCTCATTTCACTCTGCATTAGTTCATATAGTCTTCCCAAATTTCTCTGCAATTGACCCTTCATTATTTTTTAACAGAATAATAGTATTTTATGACGTTTGCATACCATTGCTGGTTCAGCCATTTCCTAATCGATATGATTACCCTCACATTTCCACTTTGCCTCCTCAAACAGACCTATACATTTTTTTTTTTTTTTGGTATATTCATAGAATTTGTTTTGCTTGGTACTAATCCCTTCCTGCTCTTAATCCATATAGTCTATAATCCTTTTTCCCATTTTCCCCCGTTGTCCCCCATTCCTCTGTTTGTACCCCTCTGTGGTTGTGTTTTGTTCCCTCCTTTGACCAATTCAGATAAGAATAAAATTCAATTGTCAGTTGCTCCCCTTGATCCCCTTTGTTTGTATAGACTTCTGTTTGTGTACCTGATTATGATATAATTTTTTTAACCTTCTTTTCTCCCATCAAGCATATTTATCTTCATATTTCTTATTTTTAAAATATTTGAGATAAATAAAACTACTTCCAGGTTTTCTGTTTAATTAGGGTCTTTCTCTTGATTCTAAAGATCAAGATAGTTTTCAGAGGATACAAGTATCATCTCCCCATATAAAAATGCCATCAATTTATACTTGTTTGGACCCTTATGATAGTTCATTAATATTTAACTTTGTGTGTTCTTTTTAACATCTGTGTTTTAATTTCAAAGTTTCTGTGTTTAATCTTTTCTTCTGGGATGTTTGTAAGTCCTTGATTACATTAAAGATCCATATTTTCCCCTATAAAAGTATATTGCTTCTCAATCAAGTTATTTTTGGTGGTAAAGCCAATATCTTTTGCCTTTTAGAGTATTATTTCAAGCTCTCAGTTCCTTTATAATGGCAGCTACTAAATAATTTGTATGGCATCTCAGTACTTTCTGGATATTTGAACTATTTTATCTGGAATATCTGGGTTTGGGCTATATTGTCTTGAAATTTTTCATTTTGGATTTTTTTTCAAGAAGTTCTTTTTACTTTTATGGGTTCTTTTTACTTCTACTTTTCTCCCTAGTTATAAGTGAGCTGTGCAGTTTTATTTTTTTATTTCTTGAAATATTTTATTTAGATTCTATTTTTTTTTTTTTTTTTTTTGGTCATAGCTTTTAGGCAGTTCAATGATTCTTTAACTACTTTTTTAGATTCTTTTTTTTGCAGGTCAATTGTTTTTCTTACAAGACACCTTACATTTTCTTCTCTTTTTTTCACTCTTGACTTTGTTTTTCATATTTCTTGTTGTCTCACAAAGTCATTAACTATTATTTGACTCATTCTAATTTTCAGGGAGTAGGTTTCATAACTCTTGTGCAAAACTGTTAATTTACTATTTAATCCTTACTACTCATTTCTTTTTCATTTTTCTATTGTCCTCCTTTAATTTATTCAAAAAATTTTAACTGTTTTTTAAATTTATTTTTTTCTCCTGATAATTCTATTTGAATTTGTGATCAAATATGTTTTTCTTTGATGTTTTGCTTGTAGACTTTTGCTGTAATAATCATCTGGATTAGCGTCGAGTGTCCCTGTCATCAAAATAATCTTTATGGTAGAATTTTGTTGTTCTTGTTGATTCATTTTTCCAGTCTACTTACAAATTTTAAACTTTAAGTTAAGACCAGACTCTGTGGACTTTTAAAGGAAATGTCTAGGCTGATCTTCTTGTTGCTTTCTTGGAATATTAAGTGTTGTGAAATTCCAAAATGTCAGAGATAGTTTAGGCTGGAAATTTATACATTTTTAGTGCTTTCAAATCAGTTTGATCCAGGGGAAAATCTGATCTCTGGTCCCTGAATTGAGCTTTTCAAGTTTATGACCTTGTATGGGTCTATACTTTGCTCTTTTAAAAAAAAATGATTTATTTATTGCACTAAATACAAAATAAGAAAAAAACAGAATAGAAAAAAAGTCAGGAAAGGAAAATAAACAAAACAAAATGGAACAGAACATTGTCATTTGCTCAGCAGAACAGGGAGGATTCAAAATATATAACAATAAATTTCCATTTTAAGAAAACATATAATAGGAGAAGAAAATATGTTCATGACTCTCGATCTTTTCTTTGCTTCTTTGTAGGCTGCCCTTTTTTCTATGCTGTGCACTTTGTTTTTACTTTATTCTTTTTTTTGTCCTTTTATCCCTCTCACCTCTCTCAAGTAGACTTTTAAACACATATTTATATGTACACATATAGAGTTATATATATATACACACACATATACACATGAATATACACATACATATACATTTACCTCTGCTCAGAGACCCACACACATACTATGTCTATATACACAATGCATAAAGCTACATGCATATGTACCTACATATATTCAGAGACACACATATACTTGTATATATACATTTATCTATATGCATCTAAATATTCATCTAAAAAATATTAGTATGGCTGGAATTTAATATAGATTTCTCTCTTGATTGAATCATTAAGTTTAACTTTGTCTAAGATCAATGATTACTAGCCCTACTTTTTTTTTTCCTAATAAATTGTACTCCTGACTTCTTGTAGTATTTGGTATATCTCTTCTTTCCTATAGCTGCTAACTCTTCTAGTTTAATTCTTCTCTTTAACTTGACTTGCTATTATTTAACCATCTCCTACCCATGGACCTCTCCCTTGTCTTTTTCTGACTCTTCACTTCCCCTTACCCCCATTCCTCCTCTCTTGTTGCTTTATAGATTCATGGTATGTATGTAGTGTTATCTATTTAACCCATTCCTGATATGAGTAGGTTTTCAGAATTATGAGGCCTCTTCCTCCCTCTAATGCCTTTGTGTCTATTCTTCCTCTGCACCTTATTTGTATAACATAATTACTAATTTTACTTTTTCCTAGATAGTTTTGCTTTTTAGTCAAACCACATTCAGCTCTGTCATATCTTTCTTTTGAGCTACCCAATTACTGAAATATATATATATGCTTAAATGTATGCTCTATATTTCCATGTAAAACACACAATTTTTCCATGTTAAGTTCCTTGAAATTAATCTTTGATATTAGGTCTTATAAGTTAAGTTTTCTATTAAGTTCAGGTGTGATTGAAAGTCCTGAAAATCTGCAAATTTTTTTGAATATCTATTTTTTTTATTCAATATTATAGATAATTTGCTGGATAGGATATTTTTTGCCATAGACATATTTTTTTTGATTGCTGACATGGTGATTCCATAACCCGTGGTCTTTTATTGTGGCTGTTGATAAGTCCTGTACAATTCTAATTGTAGTTCCAACATATTTGAATTGTCTTTTTTTCTTGTTTCTTACAAAATTTTCCTGGGGTTTCAAAATTTGGCAATAATATTCCTGTGTGTTTTTCACAAAGGATCTCTTTGAGGTAATGATTGGTGAATTTCTACTTTCTCCTCATGTTCTATCACTCCAAGATAATTTTCTTGGATTATTTCTTCCATTATTGTGTCAAGCTTCTTTTTTGGGTCACAACTATCAAGTATCTGATATTTCTTATATTTTCTCTTCTTGATCTGTTCTCCAGATCTGTTGTTTTTCTTATAAGACATTTCACATTTTGTTCTATTTTTTCATTCTTTATATTTTATTTTGTTATTCCTTGGTCTCTTATAGATTCACTGGCTTTCTCTCGCTCAATTCTAATTTTAAAAGAATTGTTTTCTTCTTTAAGACTCTGGATCTCCTTTTCTACTTAGTTAACTTTTTTTTTACAGAATCTTTTTGTTTTCTTGGATGGTTTTTATTTTCATTTTTTACTTTTTTCTTGATTTTTTCTCATTTGCATTTTAAAGCCCTTTTTAAATTCTATAAATTCTCTCTGGGCAGGGAGCCATTTGATGTTACTCTTTGGAATAGAAGAAGCTTTTTTTTACTTCAGTGTCTTCCTCTGAGATGAACCCAATCTTTCCTACTCTCATAGTTTCTATGGTTGTATTCTTCTTTGCCAATTCAGTATAATTGGCACTCCTCTGATTGTGGAATGGGGAGATAATGCCTCTAGCTTCCCTTCATCTCTCCCCTCTGAAATGGAACCCCAAACAAAAAAGCTCCACCAAGAGCCAGCAGTGATTCCCTGCCCCACTGCTTCTGCACTCACTGGGTGTGCTGGTTCTTTCTCTTCCAGGGTCATGTTTCAGCAGCACAGCTGGGAATGGGGCTCCTGATCAGCAGAGGTTTTCTCTGTCTCCCTGGACTCAGACCCCAGACTCCAGACTGTCCAGGTGAAAGTTTCTATGGTTGTGACTGAGGCCTCAGCCAAACCCAGCTAGACCCAGGGATCCCCACTTATTGTTTTTGTGGAGTTAACCTGGAGGTTCACACTGGTTATTTTCCAGCCTGGGGTCTTTCTTTGGATCTTCTTGGGTAGTTCCAGGAGGATCCCTTTGGTTTTTCACCAGTCTATGTTTTCCCTGAGGCTCAAATTTGTTCTATTTGTAATGGAAATCTGGAGACCTTTGATCTACTCTAATACCTTCCTAGAATCTTCCTACATACTATACTTTTGTTGCTGGTTGGAAGTTCCAGTAATTGGCTATTTGACTTATCTTGATTTGAGATTCCCGTTCTGATTATCTCTTTGCAGGCTTGAGGCTTAGTTCAAATCTAAACCTTAGACCCACAAAATTCTTAAAGTTAGAACCACAGTATTGTTGTTTACTTCTGAGCTTGCTTCTTGCATGTATATGGCATAGGGCTTTAACCTCCTCATCTTGGAATCCTATTCTCTATTCTCTATAAATTCCTAGAAGTCAGAAGCTGTTCATATATTATGGTAAATACTTTTTAAAATGCATGAACTTTACCCTAAAATTTACAGTTTAAATTTTTGTGTGGTAGAAAAGAACTAAAAACTAAGAAAGTTGGAAATGTTCTGTTAGCAAAGGTCAACACTTTATAGAAGTTTTATAGTTCTAAAGAATTGTCTGGTTCCCAAGACCTCTGTCATAAGTGATTTGACTAGGATTGTACAACCAGTATATGTTAGAAGTGGGATCTGAATCTAAGCTTCCTTAACTCAAGGTTTATCCATATTATCCAGAATAACATGATACCTCTCAAATTCTTTATTATGAGGTGTTCTCTGAATGCAGACAGTGTGATTTTAGAAAAGCATGGAAAGACTTACATGAAATAATGAAGAGTTGAATAAGCAGAACCAAGAAAATATCGTATACAGTAATAAAAATATTCTTGAATGTGAGGTGTTTGAAAAGTCAATGTGATTGTTAGCAACTAAAGATTAAAACTGCACCAAAAGTTATGGTACCCATTGTATGTATGACTGCAGGGTAATGGGTGTGGGAGGCATGTTTGTAAAATACACATGTCTACAAATATACAAATGCATATATATGATAACAAAAAAATCACATTGTATGTGATAATATCAATGAGCTACAAAGACAACTCAAAACAATATAACAGTATAAAATGTGCTATACATTGTAGAAATGATCATTTTAGGAATATTTACTAAGTGAACAGGAAACTGTATATTCATTTATAATACTTATAGAGTTTGATCTAACTTTAAGATTGACTTTACATGAGCTACTGAACCTATTAGTTTACATAATGGCAATAATTGTATCTCCCTATTTTTTACTACTTTTTTCACATTTACATTATTTATGTTTAGGAATTAAAATAGGGCATGGATACATATTGGTAATTGTATTAAATTCCAGATTGGAAGATCAGGGAACAAAATGAAGAAAAATGAAGGGGAATAAGAAATTGAATCAGAAATTGAGCAGGGGGTGTATTCTTAGATTTTTTTTAAGGTATAGTAGGAGAGATGGAGGTAACAGGTAAAAGAAGAAAAAAATAAGGAGAAAAGACAAAAACCAAAAAGGACATCAAATAAAGAAGAAAAGATGGAAATAGAAAGCAAAAAAATTCTTTCTACTTAAGTTGTTTAGGTTGAGCAGCTTTAATCAAATCAAAAGAATAATAATCATCCTGAAATGCCTTGCCAGGAGTATTGTTTTGCTATTTTGCAATAGAATTTATATATCAGAATAGAGTACATAGCCAGACTCATTGTTGGCCATTGTAGTCATGGATGTGACACTCACTAGTTGTGTTATGTTGAACAAGTCATTTAACTCCTGTTTGTTTCATTTTCCTCATCTGTAAAGTGTGGATTATACTAGTACCTATCTCCCATGTTTGTCATGAGGATCAAATAAGATAATTGCAAAGTATTTAACACAAGCTTGACACATAGTAAGTACTGTATAAATATTAGTTATTATTCTTGTCCTCTCTGCAGTTTTTGACAATGTTGATCATCTAAATATTCTCCTCAGACTTCTGTTGCACATTTTTCTCCTGGTTTTCCTCCTACCTATTTGAATATTCCTTCTCATATTCCTTTGCTGATCACGAGGCATATCTCATCTTTGATAGTGGATGTCTGTCATGTATACACACATGTATTTATGTATGCACACATGTGTTTGTGATATATATATATATACACATGTATGTATGTTTTATATGTGCAGTGTGCATATGCATATATATGAAGGGACATAATGAATTCTGTTTTGGACGTATTTTATTCAAGATGCCTATAAGACATCCATTTGAAGATATTTAATAGGCAGCTGGTCACATGTGATTAGGAAAGACATATATATATATATATATATGAGTATATATATATAAACTATGCATGTATATATATATATTATATATATATATATATACTCATATACGCACATAGTTCACACTTACATTTGTGTATATAGTTCTTGTCCAATTCTCTTTCCTAATTATCCAAGACCAGGTGCCTATTAAACATTTTCAAATCAATGTCAAATCAACCTCAAATTAAATATATCCAAAGCAGAATCAATACATTCTGTCTAAATTCATTCTATTTTCAAATGATCTTTTTGAATACACCATCATGTTCTAGTCACCCAGTTCAGAGTCTCTGAGATGTTCTTGACTCTTCCTTCTCTCTGTCCTTATCAACTCTCTATTTACAAGCTGTATTTATTTTACTTCTTTGGCATATCTTTCACCTATCCCCATTTCTCCATTTCAATCACCACCACTATAATTGAAGCATTCATCACCCCTCTACCAGATTATTGTAACTGCCTCCCAATTGGAGTCCCAGTTTTCAATCTTTCTCTTCTTCAGTGGATTCTCACAAGTAATATTCCATAACTGGCCATGTCATTGTCCTTCTCCCAGTCAAGAAATAAATATCAGAGGTTTCCTGTTGCCTCTCAAAAAGATAAACTCCTCATCTTTGCATTTAAAGTCTTACACAAACTGACACTAACTTATTTTCCTGAGCTTATTGCACATTATCCCCTTTCATGAACTCTATGTTCCAGATAAACTAAGCTACATTGATATTCCCTAAATCCTGGAGTTTATCTTTGACCTCATTGCTTTTGTTCAATTTCCCCTCATTCTCAAAATATACTGCCTCTTCCCCTTTATTTCCCAAATCCCTAACATTCTTCAAAACTTACCTCTTTCCTTAGTTGTTAATTTTCTCCCCTCCTCTTTTACCATGCATATTTTAATCAAATAATTAAACAAGCATTTATTAAGTGCTATGTGCTGGGGATACAATTAATAAAAAGGAAGACAGTCCCTGTCATCAAGCAACTTATAATTTAAAGGGAGACAATTTACAAAAGAAGACAGGAAAATACAGGATGGGAGATCAAGGAGGCATCTGACAAAGGGATATTTTGTTTTGTGCATTTGAAAATAGCCAGGGCAGAAGATGCAAAATGGAGTGATCTGAGAGCTGTTTCTGCCCGGCATAAAGGACTGCATTGGAAGGATTTTGGGACTCTACTATTCAGCCTTTTCAATAGAGATAAAAGGAGAATGCAAGTCTCTATGGAGTTGCTACTAGGTGGAGAGGTTAGAAGTGATAAGCTTATCCAAGGAGGGGCATCCTGTGTGGTAGAGTTGAAATCAAGCCAGCAACAGAAGATGCATATCTACAAGTATATAAATATTTATCTATTAAAAGGTTATATTCTATGGTCTAAGGTAAGTACCTTGAGGGCAAGGATGTTTTTGTTTCGTCTTTGTTATCTCTAGTGACTGTCAGACGGAAAGTTCTTTAAAAAAAACTATTGAATTGCATAGAATATTTATCTTAAGTTCTACAATGGATCTGGCTTGATCTTTGAAAAGATGATTAAACCTAGCTTTATTTAAATTTCCTTTCCTTTAAGGGTGATGTAGTCCACCTTCTTCTTCCCCTATCAAATGACCTAATAGACATTATCTAGATTAGAACAGGATTTTGGATTAAGGTAAAATTACTCCTTGCTCATCTTTGAACTCTGGTGAATTTGCAGACATCCTATAAAATTTAAGAATAGAATTAATGTTCTATCTTATGGTCAAAATGAGCTTGAAATTCTTCAGATAAATGCAAAGAGTTAACTAAAGCAAAGCAGACTTATGAAGATATATGTCCATTCCAAAGAAATCAATAAGTCCTTTTCCCTTCTCCTAATTCCTCCCCCCCCCCCACTTTGATGAAGGAAGTTTTCTTAGGAAACCTTGGACTAAAGATTGACCTTGTTGAGTCAAGAAATGTCAGGGAGGCTGAAAGATTTGCTGGGATCAATGAAACAGTTTAAAGTACTTTCCATAAGCAAATCAGTTTCAATTTTATGATCTAATAGAAGGAAACTTACAGGAATCATTCCAAAATATGCCACCCTGGGTCAAAGATGAAATCACACTGGAGTATCAAGCAATGCTATCAAATACCTTTCCACCAAATTATGGTATAAGTGGCTGGAGAAAACTGAGTTTCCAGATTGGTTGCCAATGACATCATATCCATGCCTATAATGCTCAACAATGAGTATGGCTATGTTCTCTATTCTGATATATAAATTCTATTTCAAAATAGCAAAACAATACTCCAGGCAAGGCATTTCAGGATGATTATTATTCTTTGCAATTGATTAAAATTGCTCAACCTAAACAATTTAAGCAGAGTTTTTTTGCTTTCTATTTCTATTCCATTTTCTTCTTTATTTGATGTCCTTTTTGATTTTTGTCTTTTCTCCTTTTTTTTTCTTCTCCTACTTCTTACTTCCATTTCTCCTACTGTGTGATTACCTTTAAAAAAAATCTAATATTATATTCCCTGTCCAATTTCTGATCCAGTTTCTGGTTCCTTCATTCATTTTTCTCCATTCTGTTCCCTGATCTTCTAATCTGGAGCTTAAAACGATAACCAGTATGTATCTATATCCTATTTTAATACCTAAATGTAGAGGGCTACAGATAGTGAGGGAACTCTGTGTGAGGTAGGTTTAAGACCCTTCAGCCCAGAGGGAAGCTACTGATAATGTCTGGTTCAGCTCCGCATCTTCTCTAAGGGCTCTTGGCCTTCCTGAGAAGTCAGGGGGCTGTGACAACCTGTGTTGTAGTTGAAGCAAAGTGATACCAAGTGGCAAAGAGTAATCTACATACAATAGCAAGTTGTTTATGTGGTCCAGCATGTGTAATATATAGTTAGAACATGTACAGTGTTGCTTTGGTTATTGGTTATATATAAGGGTATTAGGGTATATAAGGGTGAGAGGATTTGGAATAAATGGACTCATGTTTAATCATTCATGTGAGTCTCACCTCATCACTCCTCTTCTAAGACCAAAGACTCAGGTTGGTACCAAGGCTCTCCAGAGAGCTAGTTGGGACACAACACCTAAATATAAATAAATAAATAGTTTTTAAAAATGAGATACAATTATTGCCATTATATAAACAAATAGGTTTAGTAGCTCATGTAAAGTCAATCTCTAAATTAGATCAAACCCTAGAAATATTATAAATGAATATATAGTTTTCTGTTCACTTAGTTAATATTTCTACAATGATCATTCCTATAATGTATAACACATATTCTATTGTTATATTGTTTTGAATTGTCTCTGTAGCTGATTGGTATTATCACATTCAATGTGACTTTTTATTGTTATCATAATTATCCATATGTATATATGTAGACATGTGTATTTTACAAGCATGTCTCCCATACCCATTCCCTCCTCTCATACATATAATGTGTGCCAAAACTTTTGGTGCAGTTTTAATTTTTAGCTGCTAAAAATCACATTTTTTCAAACACCCCATATTCAAGAATATTTTTATTACTACATACAATATTTTCTTGGTTCTGCTTATTCAACTTTTCATTATTTCATGTCTTTCCATGCTTTTCTAAAATCACACTATCTGCATTCAGAGAAAGAATTGTAAAATAGAAAAGTATGTATAAAATAATTTCACATACCCACATATTTGTGTATATCATTTGTGTCTATTGATATCTATCTCTAGAATAGGGAGAGGGAGGGAAGAAAAAAACAAAAAATTTAAATCATAAATTTGAGGTATATTTGAAAGAAATAGCAAGTTATATTTAGTAGATTTGCAGTTTCATGTGTAATCATCTTTTTATTATAATTTATATTGTTATAGAAATGCTTGTTTTATTTCATAAATTAAAATTTAATAGTCATAAAATACATAACAACTGAAATGACCTCATTTAGACATCCTCTTATCCTTAATATTATGGAAGTAGTAAAATAGGAGGTGGTATTTTGCCAAAGATTTTTAGCTTTGTCATGGAGGAGATTTAAATCAATCAATTTGAAGAGTGAAATGGTGAGGTTCAATCAATATTTCCATTTGTAGGTGATGTTGTGCTGATGATATCAAGCCTTAGAATCTTGTGGTGAATGGATGAGATATATAACTATCCAAGAGAAATAATTGGCATTAACAACTACAGGTAAAACTAAAATCAAATTGGTGAAGAATATTTATTGTCCAACTTATTACATTGCTTGTCTTTCAGTGTGTATACATATATTTATTTTTTTTTATCTTGGACAGCAACAGGAAATAGGCAATTAATTTTGCATGTAATTGAACATGAGATGATTTTATTACTTTTAATCACACCCTTGATCTTGCTGTTACATTTTCCATTTCTATTTCCAAATCTAGAACTCCTTTATGTGATTGAAATTTTTTATTATTACAACTTTCACTATCCCTTATTTCTCCCTAATCCTATATTTCAACCTCACTGTGAATTATATTCTTTCCATCCATTAGTTATTTCCTATGTCATCACCCCTGTATTGGTTACCCTTTCCTCCCTTCCATATTTTGATCCCTTGGTGAAACAATTCAGGTCTAGATATTCCTCTCTATATAGTTCTTTTGGCCCTTTATCCTGTGAACATGCCTAACCAAATAATAAATCTGAATTACTTCCAATATTGACATCCTTTATTCCTACCCATGAGCTGCTAAACTGAACTAAAGATACTTACTAAACCATGCATGTCCACTATGAATTTATATTATGTAATCTTATATGGGTCCTCACTGCAGCAGAGCAATCATTCTACTACTCCCTAATTGATCCACTATTGTAAGCATCTTTTTTCTTTCAAGATGCCAATTATAACTTTCCCCTTCTCATTCTCATATAAGGAACATAAATCATATTTGACTGAAACATTTGAATGTCATTTTCTTCCCTCTTCCATATCTTGCATCACTCAAATATAAACCACCCCACAAACGATCTCCTCCTTTAGCTCAGTGTCAGAAGAAGAGGTAGCCCTTCTCTTTGTCTACTCTTATACCTCTACAACCAATCTTGATTTCATTTCATCCCTGTTTGTCCAACAAATTGTCCCTACTATCAGTACCACTTTTTCTTACCTTCAATCATTCTCTTCTTACTCTCCTGGTTACTCTTCTTACTCTACTTCTTACTCATTTAAAAATGCGACCCGCAATGGTCTTGTCAAATCTAATCATCTATTTTTTTTTTTTTTTGGTCCTCATCCCTTTTGATTCCAATGCAGTATTTGATAATATTTATTACTTTTTCCTTCTGGCTTCTCTGTCCTCTCTATTAGAATCTCTTTGTCCTCTTCCCATGTCATTTGCTAGTTCTTAATGCCTACTAACTGTAGGTATTCCTCAAAACTCTGTCCTGAGCCATTTTCTCTTCTCACTTGGTGATTTCATTAGCTTTCACGAGTTCAATTAACCTCTCTATGCAGATTTTTTCTCAAATCTATATTTCCATACTTTCCAGAATTCCAATCCAATATCACTGAATGTCTTTTTGAATATGTTAACTGGATGTTCTATAGACATCTCAGTATGCCAAAAGTCAAACTTAGTGTCTTTTAATCCAGACACTATTCTTCAGAATTTCCCTTGTACTGTAGAAAGTGCTACAATCTTCTCAGACATCCAAGCTCACAATCTCAGTGGCATCTTTAATTTCTTCACTCTCACTTACTCTCACATATAATCTTTTATCAAATATTGTTGTTTTTATCTTTAAAATATCTGTCACATATGTCAACTTTTCTCCACTCATCATCACCAGTCTAGTTCCAGAATTTCACTTCTTGCCTGGTCATTGGCAGAGTCATCTGTTTAGTTTTCTTGCCTCTAGTCTTTCCTCATTCTAATCTCTCAGCTGTTGAATGATTTTTCTGAAATGCAGGTCTGACAGTGTCATCACCACTCCCATATAAACTCACTGGGTCCCTATTACCTTCAGGATCAAATATAAAATTCTCTGTTTGGAATAAAGCCATTTATACCCTAAGCTATTCTATCTTTCCTGTTGTCCTACTTGCTCTTCTAAGTACTCTACAATCTGATCAGATTGCCTCCTTGCACTCCCCATTTTCCATCTCTGTGTCAATTTCTCTCCTCTAACCATGGAATGCTCTCTATTGTTACTCCGGTATCTTACTTTTCCTAGTTTCTTTCAAGACTCAGCTCAAATGTTACCTTTTTCAGGAGGCCTTTCCTCAGTCCTTCTCTCCTCTAACATTATCTTGCATTTTTATAGTATCTATTTTATATATTGTTGTTATTTGTCCTTTGTTCTAGAAGAGGACTATGATATTAAGAAGGTGATGCCATAACATGCAATTGAATTGTATTTATGTGAGGGAGAGTTATGTAAAGTCACCTCTCACTTTCCCCTCCAGAGCTAAATGGGTCCAGTGGTCAAATATAGATCAGGATGACTGGAGATGGCCCTGGATGAAATGGGAGGCCTTGACTTTAAGCTAAGATTTTTCTGAGGCTGCATAGATCATTTTTTCCATCCCTATAAGAAGGTGAGCTTTTTGAAGACAGGGAGTATTTTTTGCTTTTTTTTATATCCTCAGCATTTAGAGTGCTTGAGAAATGTTGGATAGCCATCTTACTGAATCTGCAAAACTTCTTCAATTTCTCTAACATTCTTCATGAAAGAAAGAACCAATTTTAAACATCAGTCATCTATTAACAGTTATATGACTTTGATTTAAAATAATCTATTATTTCTGCAAAATTCAAAAATGAGATTTAATCACAAATCAGCGGATAAGTAAATGGAAGGTGTGATAACATAACAACATAACAAATATTCTGAAAAGTGTCCAAATAAAGCTTTCCAGCAAAGAAACCTATCAAAAAAATATATATATATTGTTCATCCCATCTGAGAGTAAAGAATGAGTATTGATTGATAGCCAATGAATAGCCTGTATGTTCTACTATTATCCTAAATATGTCAAGAAAAAGAGGTGAAAGATCAAAGGAGTTTGGGTGCTTTACTTCACTGTGGTGAATTCAGGGGTGCGCACAAGATAGGCAGAATTGGATGGGTTGGGATTCATATCTTAGCTGATTATTTTAATTGTTCAGACAATCTTGTCCTTTATCATTTCAGATAGATGAGCAGGGAGAATATATAGCAGCTTCCTGTGTTTCTCTAATTGAATTCTTTTGAATCATTGGTTTTCTAAAACTAGAATTGGTTGTACTCTCTCCAGTCTGAGAATTCTGAGACAGTTTTCATGGATGTAAAAGGGGAATGGAAGAGAAATATTTTTATAACATCTATTATGTGCTAAGCACTGTGCAAAATACTTTACAAATATTCTCATTTGATGCTCACAATAACCCTAAAAGTGGGTGCTATTATTATCCCCATTTTACAATTGAGGAACTGAGGCAAATAGAGATTAAATGACTTGCTTAATGTTATACAATTAGTACATGTTTAAGGCTAGATTTTAACTCAGGCCTTCTTGATTCTAAGACTAGGATACTATATACTGCTCTATACTCCTAAAAATAATTCTTTGGAGATGGTGATGGTAATTTTATTTATTTATTTTTATTAAAGCTTTTTATTTGCATAACATATGTATGGGTAGTTCCTCAGCATTGATCTTTACAAAGCGTTCTGTTACAAATTTTACCCCCAGTCCCTGCCTCTCCTCTAGATGGCAGGAAGTCCATTACATGTTAATAATGATAAAATACTTGACAAGTTGTTGTGCAAGAAAAATCCTATCTACAAGAAAAAAAAATCAGAGAAAGGAAACACACTGCAAGCAAACATCAATAAAGAGCATGAAAATGTTATGTTGTAGTCCACATTTCATATCCCTCTATCTGGATGTATATGGCTTTCTTCACTGAACAATTGGAACTGGTTTGAGACAATTCTTTGTTGAAGAGAGCCATGTCCATCAGAATTGATCATCATGTAATACTGCTGTTGCTGTGCATGATGATCTCCTGGTTCTGCTCGTTTCACTCAGCATCAGTTCATGCAAGTCTTTCCAGGCCTCTCTGAAATCGTCCTGCTGGTCGTTTCTTACAGAGCAATAATATTCCATAACATTCATATACCATAATTTATTCAGCCACTCTCCAATTGATGGGCATCCCTTCAGTTTCCAGTTTCTAGCCCCTACAAAAAGGGCTGCCACAAACATTCTTGCACATGTGGGTCCCTTTCCCTCCTCTAAGATCTCTTTGGGATATAGGCCCAATAGAAACACTGCTGGGTCAAAGGGTATGCACAGTTTGACAACTTTTTGAGCATAGCTCCAAATTGCTCTCCAGAATGGTTGGATCCGTTCACAGTTCCACCAACAATGTATTAGAGTCCCAGCTTTCCCACATCCCCTCCAGCATTCATCGTTATCTTTTCCTGTCATTTTAGCCAATCTGACAGGTGTGTAGTGGTACCTCAGAGATGTCTTAATTTGCATTTCTCTGATCAATAGTGATTTGGAGCAAGTTTTCATATGACTAGAAATGGTTTTAATTTCATCATCTGAAAATTTTTGTTCATATCCCTTGACCATTTATCTATTGAAGAGTGGCTTGAATTCTTATAAATATTAGACAATTCTCTATATATTTTAGAAATGAGGCCTTTATCAGAACCATTAAATGTAAAGATGATTTCCCAATTTGATGCTTCCCTCCTAATCTTGTCTGCATTAGTTTTGTTTGTACAGAAACTTTTTAGCTTGATATAATCAAAATTATCTATTTGGTGTTCAATTAAGAGTTCCAGATCTTCTTTGGACTTAAATTTACTCCATCTCCACAGATCTGAGAGGTAAGCTATACTATGTTCCTCTAATTTGCTTACAATATCACTCTTTATATCTAGATCATGAACCCATTTAGATCTTATCTTGGTATGTGGTGTTAGGTGTGGGTCAAGCCCTAATTTCTTCCACACTAGTTTCCAATTTTCCCAGCAGTTTTAGCCGAATAGTGAGTACTTATCCCAAAAGCTGGGGTCTTTGTGTTTATCAAACACTAAATTGCTAAAGTTATTACCTAGATTGTCTTGATATCCTATCCTATGTCATTGATCGACTGCTCTGTTTCTCAGCCAGTACCAAATGGTTTTGATGACCACTGCTTTATAATATAGTTTTAGATCTGGTACAGCAAGGCCACCTTCATCTGCCTTTTTTTTCATTAATTCCATTGAAATTCTTGATCTTTTGTTCTTCCAAATGAACTTTGCTACTATTTTTTCTAGATCTGTAAAATAATTTCTTGGGAGTTTGATTGGTATGGCACTAAATAAGTAGATTAGTTTGGGTAGTATTGTCATTTTTATTATATTTGCTCGGCCTACCCATGAGCACTTAATGTTTTTCCAACTGACTAGGTCAGATTTTATTTGTGTGGAAAGTGTTTTGTAGTTTAGTTTGTATAGTTTCTGACTTTTTCTTGGCAGACAGATTCTGAAATATTTTATACTATCATCCGTTATTTGGAATGGAATTTCTTTTTGTATCTCTTGCTGCTGAGCTTTCTTGGTAATATATAAAAATGCTGATGATTTATGTGGATTTATTTTGAATCCTGAAACTTTGCCAAAGTTGTGAATTGTTTCTAGTAGTTTTTTAGTTGAGTCTCTAGGGTTCTCTAAATATATCATCATAGCCATTCTCCAATTGACAAATGGTCAAAAGATATGAACAGACAATTTTCAGACGAAGAAATTGAAACTATTTCCGGTCACATGAAAAGGTGCTCCAAGTCACTATTGATCAGAGAAATGCAAATTAAGACAACTCTGAGATACCACTACACACCTGTCAGATTGGCTAAAATGACAGGAAATGATAATGATAACTGTTGGAGGGGATGTGGGAAAACTGGGACACTGATACATTGTTGGTGGAACTGTGAACGGATCCAACCATTCTGGAGAGCAATTTGGAGCTATGCTCAAAAAGTTATCAAACAGTGCATACCCTTTGACCCAGCAGTGTTTCTACTGGGCCTATATCCCAAAGAGATTTTAAAGGAGGGAAAGGGACCCACATGTGCAAAAATGTTTGTGGCAGCCCTTTTTGTAGTGGCAAGAAACTGGAAATTGAAAAGATGCCCATCAATTGGAGAATGGCTGAATAAATTATGGTATATGAATGTTATGGAATATTATTGTTCTGTAAGAAATGACCAACAGGAGGATTTCAGAGAGGATTGGAGAGACTTGCATGAACTGATGCAGTGAAATCAGCAGAACCAGGAGAACATTATACACAGCAACAAGACTATATGATGATCAATTTTGATGGACATGGTTCTCTTCAACAATGATGTAATTCAAACCAGTTGTGCTGCGATGAAGATAGTCATATACATCCAGTGAGAGGCCTGTGGGAACTGAGAGTGAACCACAACACAGCATTTTAACGCTTTCTGTGAATATTTCCATGCATTTTGTTTTCCTTCTTAGGTTGTTTTTTTTCTTCTTCTCTTTCTAGATCTGATGTTTCTTGTGCAGTAAGATAACTGTATAGATATGTATACATGTGTTGTATTTGTCATATAATTTATCCTATCTAGCATGTATTAGATCACCTGTCATCTAGGGGTGGGGGGTGGGGGGGAAAGAAAGGAAAAGCTTGGGAAAAAAAAAGTTTTTTTTGCAAAGGTCAATGTTGAAAGGTCACTCATATGTTTTCTAAATAAAAAGCTTTATAAATAAATAAATAAATGAATAGATTTTTAAATTTCAAAAAAAAATAAAAAAATATATATATCATCATGTTATCTGCAAAGAGTGGTAATTTGGTTTCTTCATTACCTACTCTAATTCCTTTTATCTCTTTTTCTTCTCTTATTGCCAAAGCTAACATTTCTAATACAATATTAAATAGTAATGGTGACAGTGGGCAGATTTGTTTCACTCCTGATCTTATTGGGAATGGTTCTAGTTTGCCTCCATTACATACAATGCTTGCTGATGGTTTTAAGTAGATGCTACTGATCATTTTAAGGAAGAGCCCATTTATTCCTATACTCTCTAGTGTTTTTAATAGGAAAGAGTGCTGGATTTTATCAAATGCTTTTTCTGCATCTATTGAGATAATCATATGGTTTTTGTTAGTTTGGTTATTAATATAATTGATTATGCTGATAGTTTTCCTAATATCGAACCAGCCCTGCATCCCTGGTATAAATCCTACTTGGTCATAGTGTACTATCCTGGGGATGATTTTCTGTAATTTCATTGCTAATATCTTATTTAAGATTTTTGTATCAATATTCATTAGGGAAATTTCTCTGTTTTCACCCTACCTGGTTTAGCTATCAGCACCATATCGGTATCATAGAAGGAATTTGGTAGTATACCTTTTGTCCTTATTTTCTCAAATAGTTTGTATAGTATTGGAATTGTTCTTTTAATGTTTGGTAGAATTCACATGTAAATCCATCTGGCCCTGGAGATTTTTTCTTAGGGAGTTGGTTAATAGCTTGTTCTATTTCTTTTTCTAATATGGGGCTATTTAAATAATTGATTCCCTCTTCTGTTAACCTGGGCAATCTATATTTTTGTAGATATTCCTCCATTTCATTTAGATTATCAAACTTACTGGAATAAAGTTGGGCAAAGTTACTCCTAATTATTACTCTAATTTCCTCTTCATTAGAGGAAAGTTCTCCCTTATCATTCTTCAGACTAACAATTTGATTTTCCTCTTTCCTTTTTCTTATCAAATTAACTAAAGGCTTATCTATTTTGTTGGGTTTTTTTGTAAAACCAACTCTTAGTTTTATTTATTAAATCAATAGTTTTCTTATTTTCAATTTTATTAATTTCCCCTTTTATTTTTAGAATTTCCAATTTGGTATTTAATTGAGAGTTTTTAATTTGGTCTTTTTCTAGTTTTTTTTTTTTTTTTTTAATAATAAGCCCAATTCGTTGATCTTTTCTTTTTCTATTTTATGCAAGTAAGCATCTAGAGATATAAAATCGCCCCTTATAACTGCTTTGGCCGGATCCCACAAATTTTGGTATGTTGTCTTATTATTATCATTCTCCTGGATGAAATCACTGATTGTGTCTATGATTTGCTCTTTCACCCATTCATTCTTCGGGATTAGATTATTTAATTTCCAATTAACTTTTGGTCTATTTTCTCCTGGCCTTATATTGCATGTGATTTTTTTTGTATCATGATCTGAGAAAGATGCATTTACTATTTCTGCCTTTTTGCATTTGATTTTGAGGTTTTTATGCCCTAATACATGGTCAATTTTTGTATAAGTTCCATGGACCACTGAGAAAAAAGAAAACTCCCTACTGTCTCCATTCAATTTTCTCCAAAGGTCTATCATTCCTAACTTTTCTAACAATTGGTTTACCTCCCTAGTTTCTTTCTTATTTATTTTGTGGTTTGATTTATCTAATTCTGAGAGAGCAAGGTTGAAATCCCCACTAGTATAGTTTGTCTATTTCTTCTTGCATCTCACTTAATTTCTCCCCTAGGAGTTTGGATGCTATTGCACTTGGTGCATATATATTTAGTATTGATATTGCTACATTATCTATGGTTTAATAAAATATAGTTTCCTTCCTTATCTCTTTTGATTAGATCTATCTTGACTTTTACTTGATCTGAGATAAGGATTGCTACCCCTGCTTTTTTTTTTTTTT